>PVIJ01015348.1:0-36839 GCA_004024925.1 Scalopus aquaticus
TTGAATAAACTGTCCTTGTTCCACTGCATTTTCTTTGCTCCTTTGTCAAAGATTAGCTGTTCATAGATATGTGGCTTTAATTCTGGGTATTCTATTCGGTTCCATTGGTCTTTCTGTCTGTTTTTGTTCCAGTACCATGCTGTCTTAATTATTATGGCTCTGTAGTATAATTTGAAATCAGGGAGTGAAATTCCTCCATCAGAGAAGATACTTGATATGATTTCACTCTTCATGTACTTACTGATATTTGTCTTGTAACTCAGTATGTGTCGATCCTGAAAAATGATTGGTGTGCACTTGAGAAAAAAGTGCATTCAGTTTTTGGCATTCAGTCTCCTATACATGTCTATTAGGTCTGTGTGTTCTAGATTTTCATTTAGGGCTATTGCGTCCTTATTTTTTTTTTTTTGTTTCATTTGTCTATCTATTGGGTGAGAGTAGAGTATTGACATCTCTACTACATATGTATTTTCTCCAATGTCTGTTTTCAAAGATGATAGTAATTATCTAATATATTTTGGTGCTCCCTCATTTAGTGAGTTTATACTGATGAGTATTATGCCTTTCTGGTGTATTGTCCCCTTCATCATTGTCTACTAGTGTCTCTAGTTCATCTTTTTTATCTTGAAGTCTATGTTATCTGGTATAAGTAGGGCCACCCCTGGCTTCTTTGGAGGGCCATTTGCTTGTAGAATTGTTTTCCAATCCTTTACTTTCAACCTGTTTATCTTTAATTTAGTCCATGATTATTGATACATGGACATCTGTTATTGACATTTTGGCCATCATTTTGTGGCTCTACTCAGTATTTTTCAGTTCTTCATGTTCATTCTTCTGTTGGTTTAGATTTTAAGGCTTCTTGGAACATTTCTCGGAGTTGGGGGTTAGTAGTAGCAAATTTCTGGAGATTTTGTTTGTCTGAAAAGGTCCTTATTTTTCTCTCATAGGAAGGAGATCTTTGCAGGATAAAGTATTCTTGCCTGGAATTTTCTGTCCTAGAGTATTTTAAATATGTCCTTCCATTCTTTGCTGGCCCATAATGTTTCTTTAGAGAAGTCTGAGTCAGCCTGATAGGTTTTCCTTTATAGACTGTTTCTTTCCCCTCATCAGCTTTATTATTTTTTCTTTGTCTTTTACTCTTGGAAGCTTTACTCCTATATGTCTTGATACAGTTTTCCTTTCATTGTTGTAGTTTGGCATCCTTCTAGCTTCTGATATGTCTATTTTCATTTCTTGCTTCAAGTTTGGGACGTTCTCTTCAATTACTTCTTTGACTAGTTTTTCAGCTCCCTTGTTTGTCTCTCCTCTTTCTATGATTCCTATTACTCTTATATTTCTCTTCCTCGTGGTGTCAGATAGCTCTTGAGGTGTTTGTTTACTCTTTCTCCTTTGAATCTCTTTCCATTTACTTCTTGGTTCTTTTTGTATCTGTATCTTCGAGAGTACTTATTCATTCTTCCATATCATCTCTTTTATTTTCATGACTTTTTCCAGAATTTTTTAGCTCCTGCACTGATCTTTTAAAGTCCTGTAGCTTCTCTATTCTCTTAAAGCTTCAGTCTTGTTCTTCTGTTAATTGACTATGTTTCTCACAGCATTCTTTTCTGCATCTTTTTGTGTAGTTTTGATTTGTGGTTCTGGGTGTTCTTCAACTGCCTCAGTTAGAGCTGTTTTAAATTCCTCATCTGACAAGGCAGAGAGTTCTTCTGTATCGCTGTTGTTGGATTACGGAGTTTGATTTTCTTTCTCAGTGTATTGTTTTCATGAGGGCTTCCTTGACCGTTTGCAATTTCTCTTCTCCCATTGTTCATTTTTGGTTTGCTCTGCTTTAGCTGGTGTTTTTGTTATGGATGGGTCCTCCCCTGCTGTTCTGGGTGTTTACATGATGTTGGGTCCAGCTGTTGGGTTCTTGGAGGATATGGGGTGGTGCTAGAGCCTTCCCCAGTGCTTTCCCAGGCCTTGTTCTGGTGGCTGAGAGGCGGGGTGGGGGGCTGCTGAGTCCAGAGGCTGGGCTGTTATGACCTCACATCTTCCTGGAACAGTGGCTCAGGGCCTTCCTCCACTGGCCACGAGAGCAAGGGGTTTCCAGAGATTCTGGGGATAGTTGAGGGTTCCCAATGTAGGACAAGGCACTGAGAAGAGCAGGCCGGGGCCCAATCTGCTGGGAGGCGCTGGCAAGTTGCATGAGCTATAGTTTCCACTGTAGCCAGGGGCCCCATGGTGAGCAACTAGGTCCTGCACAGTTGAGGTCAATCCTCTGTCCCTTCCTAGGAGTGGGTGTTTGGTGCCAGGGTCAGGGGTGCTCACCTGGGAGTATGCTAAGATCCCCAATGCAGGGCACAGTTCCGTGAGGCTTTTGCTGTGGTCTAGTGCACTATGAGACATCAACATGTTGAGTGGGATGCACTTCCTGAGGCAATTAGGGTTTGGTCTTTGAAGACTGCAGCTTAGGAAAAAAGGAAAAAAGAAATAAAAAGTTTGTGGCTTAGAGATCTGTCTACTCCTGAGAAACTGGCAGCTGGTGCTGAGGTCTGGGTTGCTCACCTAGGGATATATAGGGTCCCAGATGGAGAATAGGGTGCTGAGAGCTCAGGCCAGGGCCGGGTATGCTGGGAGAGGGCAGCCAGCTAGGTGGGATGGATTTCCCAGTGTGGCTGGTACCCATGGAGAACAGAAACCTTTTTTTTTTTTTCTTTTTTTTTCCTTACTAAACACCCTGGATAAGTCCCAGTGTCGCAGTTCAGCTGGCTGGTTCAAAGCGTTTGGGTTTTGCTAAATCATATCAGTCCTTTTTATAGCTTTCTTTAGGAGAGAGGTTGATCGCAGCCTTTCTATTCCACCACAGTGTGGGTGGAGTCCTTCTCTTTCCTTTATTCACGAGCATTGCTAATGGCATGTCAATTTTACTTTTCAGAGAAACAAAATCTTGGTTTCACTGATCTTTTGGACTATGTCTTTGCTTTTTATTTCATTTATTTCTGCTCTAATGTTTAATTATTGCCTTCTATTGTTTTTTTTTAAGATTTATTTTTACTTATTTATGCATACAAGAACTGGGGTGTAGACCAGAAGTGCAGGGGGTAAGAGGATTCACCAGAGACAGAGTGGGGAGCAGAGCAGGCAGATCTACTGAAATATACTGCTGAGGGAAGCAGCAGGTGAGACAGGACAGGACTGCTGCACCATGTGGATTAGCTCATTAGCCAGGGATTGAACTCACACCTCAGTTAATGGCGATAGCCTGATTAAGTATTGAGTCTCAGCTCAATGTCTGCGACTTAACCCCTGTGCCACCACAGAGGACCCCCCCCTTTTTTATGATTTATTTATGCATACAAGCCAGGGCACAGGCCAGAGGTGTGGGGCAGTGAGAGGGCTCACCAGAGACAGAGTGGGGAGCAGAACAGGTGGATCGACTGAAATACACTGCTGAGGGGAGCAGCAGGCAAGGCAGGAGAGGTCTGCTGTGCCATGTAGGAATCTCTTCAGCCAGGTATCGAGCAGCAGCTGCCGACAGCTCCAGAGCACTGCAGTCAACCGGTCAAACCGTTGCGCCACCAGGGAGGCCCCCTTCTATTGACTTTGAGTGCTTTTGTTTTTCTTTCTCTAGTTTATTCAACTGCAAAGTTACATTATTAAGTTGAGGTTTTCTTGTGGGCCTGGATTTCCCTGAACTTTCCCCATAGTGCTGCTCTTAAAGCATCCCATGGTGTCTGGTTGCTTGTCTCTCTGTTCTCATTAGTCTCTAAATATTTTTTCATCTCTTCTTTGATCTCTTCACAGACCCAAGAGTTGGTCAAAAGCATTTTGTTTAGTCTCCACATATTTTGGTTTGTTCCAGGATTTCTTTTATGGTTAACTTGTAGCTTTATAACGTTTTGATTTGTGAAGTTGCTGGATGTGATTTCTATTTCATACATTTTCTGAGACTCGTTTTATGTCTTAATATATGATCTACTCTTGAAAATGTTCCATGTGCACTGGAGAATAAAGTGTATTCATTGCTTTTAGGAAGCAAAACTCTGAAAATGTCCAGTAAATCCATTTGATTTAATACTTCCTTTAAGACCTTTATTTCCTTGTTAATTTTCTGTCTGAATGATCTATCCCTTTGTGTTACTAGTGTGTTGAAGTCTCTGACAATGATTGTATTTTTGTTAATATATTTTTAGTACTGTTTACAGTTGCTTTATATAACTAGATGCTCCTATATTTGGAGCATAAATGAGTTCTATCTTCTTGGTGAGTTGTTCCCTTGATCATTATATAGTGTCCATCTTTCCTGATTACTTTTAGTTGAAATCCTAGCTTATTGGCTGTAAGAATAGAATTTCCTGATTTATTCTGAGTTATTGCAAATACGACTTTATCTCAGCCTGCTATTTTTAGTTTGTTTTTATCTTTTGGTTTTAAAAGGAACCCTTGTAAACAAAGTATTGATGGCTGGAATTTTTTACCAAAATTGTTAGCTGTTGTCTTTTTATTGGTGAATTCAGACCACTCACATTTAAGCTGTTGGTTGATGTGAACTGTTTATTTGCAGTCATTTTGTTTTTGATTTTTGATGGTTTTATTTTTCTGTTCTTTTTCCTTGTTTCTACTTTTTCTGGATGATTTTCCTTAGCACTTCTATCAGTTTTTTTGCTTCTTTGTGTTTAGTCTGGGTTTTTGAGCAGTGGTTACTATGGGGGTTTTACTTGACTTCCAATGTTTTAGGTCTTTGATGAGCTAGTGTCTGCTCTCTGGCATTTAACTATAGTGGTTCTACCCATTTCTTCCTCTCCCTTAGTGTTTGGTGTTACTAAATCATAGTAGTCTTGCTCTTGGTACTGGTGTTCTTATTGCTCTTGTTATTTTGCTAATGAGTCTGTGTTTCACTTGTCCTTTTCATGTAAAAGAATTCCTTTTAATATTACTTGAAGAGCAGGTCAGGTGGTGGCAAACTGCATTAGCTTCTGCTTGTCTGAGAAAATCTTTATTACCCCTTCATAGTTAATGGACAATTTTACTGAACAAAAAAATCTTGTATTACAAGTCTTGTCTTTTAGAATACTTCCTTTTACTCTCTTCTTGCCTGGAGAGTGTCTGGGAGGAAATCCTAATTTGGGAGCCTTTATACATTATTTTGTCCTTGCTTTCTGCAAGATTTTTTTCTTTTGCTTTGATTTTTGATAGTTTGGCTAGGATGTGTGTGTGTGGATCTTTTTGCATTTAAGAAATTAGGTGTTCTCTCTATTTGCTGGACTTTCATATTTAATTCATTCTCTAGGTTTGCAAAGTTATCATTCTTCGGTTTCCTCTTCTAATTGAGTCTGATATTTCTCATAGTTTCATCATTTTTCTTTGTCTTGACACACTCTTCTTAATGTGTAATTTGTTCATCTGAGTCTTCTACAACTGAAATTCTTTCTTCTGCCTTTTTAATTTAAAGTACAGTCTGTCTGCACTTCATTCAGAATCTTTTTATGGTCTTTTTATTTGTTCAATCTTGTTAAAAAAATAGTTAATTTTTTTTTAATGCATGCAAGAACAGTAGTGTAGGCCAGAGTTGCAGGGGATGAGAGGATTCGCCAGAGACAGAGTGGGGAGCAGAACAGAGGGATCGACTGAAATACACTGCTGAGGGGAGCAGCAGGTGAGACAGAAGAGATCTGCTGTGCCATGTGGGAAGCTCCCTGGCCAGGGATCGCACTCATGCTGCAGTGACTGTTGATAACTTGATATCACTTTCTTTATCCCCTGAGCCACACAGAAGGCCCTTGATTAATCTCTTTAGGAAGAATTATCTTCCTGGATCCTCGAGATTTTTTGACAACTTTTTTAAATATAATTTTTTAATATTTTTATATCGTAAATATTTGGACATTATATGATTTCTCCCCTCAGGTGTAGTCCCTGTAGTTCTCCCACCACCATAGCCCCTGTGATCTCTCACTGTAGTCCCTTGTGCTCTTCCTTCCAGTTTTGACTCTTCCCCCTCACCCCCACCCCCAATCCTCAGGTCTCTGGTCAGCTTGCAAGTTTTGTTTTTTTCCTGATCCTTTGTTTGGTTTCTCTATATTCATATAAGTGAAACCATCCGATATTTATCTCTTTGCTTCTGGCTTATTTCACTGAGCATAATCCTTTCCAGCCCCATCCATGTTGCTGCCAATGGCATGAGTTTATCTTTTTTGATCACTGAGTAGTATTGCATTGTGTATGTATATAAACCAATTCGTCTTGATCCATTCATCATTTTGCTTCCACATCTTGGCTATTGTGAATAGCACTGTAATAAACACAGGAGTACAGATTTCCTTTTGAATTAGTGTTTTTGTATTCCTAGGAGTGGAATCACTGGGTCATCTGATGGATCCATTTTTAGGGTTTTGAGGAATCTCCACACATCTTTACACAGTTGCTAGACCAATTTGCATTTCCACCAGCAGTATGAGAGAGTTCCTTTTTCACCATTACCTCACCAGCATTTGTCATTTCTGTTTTGTTTTTCTAATTCGGCCATCTTTTTTTTAATTGTTGTTTTTATTTATGTCTTTTACGTTACTGTATTCCCCGTAGGTTTCCCACCACCAATTCACCCGTGTACCATCACCACAGTCCCCTGTGCTCCCCTCTCCCCCATTCTGAGCCCCCATCCTCCCCACTCTCTCGCTGATTGTTGCTCTTGTATTTGGTTCCCCTATATTCCTGTTATAAGTGAGACCATTTGATATTTTTCTTTTTCCTTTTGGCTTATTTTGCTGAGCATGATCCCGTCTAGTTCCATCCATGTTGCTGCGAATTGCATGTGTTTATCTTTTTTGAATGCTGATTAGTATTCCATTGTGTATATGGACCACATCATCTTAATCTAGTCATCTATTTTTGGGCATCTGGGTTGTTTCCATACCTTCGCTATTGTAAATAGTGCTGCAATAAACATATGGGTGCATGTTTCCTTTTGAATTAGTGTTTTTGTATCCTTTGGGTATATTCCCAAAAGTGGTATTGCTGGGTTGTGTGGTAGCTCCACGTTTATTAGTTTGGGGAAACACCATACGGCTTTCCATAGTGGTTGGACCAGTTTTCATTCCCACCAGCAGTGTAGAAGAGTTCCTTTTTCCCAACATCTTTACCAGCATTTGTTGTTGCCTGTTTTTTTTAATGTGCGCCATTCTCACTGGCGTGAGGTGGTATCTTATTGTGGTTTTGATTTGCATTTCCCTGATTATAAGTGATGTTGAATATTTTTTCATTTAGCTGTTGGCCATTTGCTTTTCTTTGGAGAAGTGTCTTTTTAGCTCTGCCCATTTTTTTGATTGGGTTGTTGGCTTTGTTTTTGTTGAGTGTATAAATTCTTTGTACATCTTTGATATCAGTCCCTTATCTGATGAATGGAGTGCAAATACTTTCTCCCATTCAGTAGAGTGAGTGTCTCTTCGTTTTGGTTGCTATCTCTTTTGCTGTGCAGAAGCTTTTTAGTTTGATGTACTCCCAGCTGTCTATATTCTGCTTTGTTTTCCTTGCTTCTGGAGATGAGTCCTCAAAGAAGTTTCTGCAGCTTATATCATGGAGTGTTTTTTGCCTATGTTTATGGTTTCAGGTCTAAGACCTAATTCTTTTACTTGTTTCAAGGTAATTTTTTTTGTGTGTTGTGTGAGATAGTAGTCTAGTTTCATTTTTTTTAAGAATATATATATAAATATTAATATATATGTATGTGTGTATGTGTGTATACATGTATATACATATGCATGTATATGTATACATGTGTATGTGTATATATATACACATACATATACACATATATTTACACACACATATACACACACACATATATATATATATATATATATATATATATATAAAATCTCCAAAAGGGCAGGCTTATTATAAAAAGGGAGAGAAGAGTAAAGGGTACTTGCACAGACATGAGAAGGCAGATAGAGCTGCTCCCGAAAGGGACTAGTTTCATTCCTTTGCACGGCAGTCCAGTTTTCCCAGCACCATCATTGAATAGACTTTCCTCATCCCATGTATATTCTTTTCCCATTTGTCATGGACTAGTTGACCATGTATGTGTGGTTTGTTTCTGGGATCTCAATGTGATTCTGTTGGTCTGTGTGTCGATGCATTCTTTCCATCTGATTGTTCATTTTAATCCTCTTATATTGAACCAGGGATCTAGTGAGTAAGTGGGTTTGCTGAGCTCTGTGAGTTACTCTAGTCAACGTATCAAATCCAAGGAGGGGTGTGTGGGTCCTCTGAATTATCCCAGTTGCTCATAGACACAGGGAGCAAGCTGGGCTTGTGACTGGCATGAATGGGGTAGGTGCTGTTGGCTAACAAAAATCCAAGTGAATTCGTTTTAAATATCTAATTGGTTTTATTAAATGATTCCTGATTAGGCAGCATCTCATTTAGCAATTAGGAAAGGACTGCAAAAGGTTTTTATACTCAGAAAGAGTGGGACATGTTGTTGAAAGAAAAACTTACTCCAGGGAAGGCCCCCTTCACTGGGAAGGCAGAGATGTCCTATCGTGCAGATGACCTCGCTGTGCTGGCCAGAAACTCAAAATCTGTTAGCTTAAATTTCTACTTTTAGGGGCCTCCCTGGTGGCACAGCGGTTGAGTGCTGTGCCGTGGAGCTGTCGGTGATGCGAGTTCGATACCCGGCCGGGGGGAATCCCACATGGTGCTGCAGACCTCTCCTGCCTCGCCCGCTGCTCCCCTCAGCACTGTATTTCTGATCTGCCTGTTCTGCTCCCCACTCTGTCTCTGGTGGGCCCTCTCGCCACCCCACGCCTCTGGCCTGTACCCCAGCTTGTATGTATAAATAAATAAATCTTAAAAAAAAAATTTCTACTTTTAGGAGAGGCTGAAACTGCCATTAAGCTAGGTATTAGAATTAAGCGTTGGGGCAAAAAGAAAATATCCTGCACCGCTCTGGGTTCTCCTCTGGCTGGATGAGTAATCAAAATAGTATCAGGCAGATTAGCAAAGGAAAAATCACTTTAATAACATTCTCATGGAGAAGCTACATGATCATAATCCCTAAAGAATAATGGAGTAGACCAGAGATGTTTGTCCTGCATTTTGAGACCTGGGCATCAAAGGGAGAAAGGGGGAGATGACATAATACAGACAAGCAAGCGGTGAGCTCACCCTTATTCAGAATGAGGATGAGATTATCTGATAGAGAGGACATGTTCGCTGATAAACCCACAAGTGGATAAAGCCCCTCCTGCCCCCAAGCCACATTCTTCTAGGTCATAAAAGTGGAGTTGTGATGGTTTCTTTGATTAGGAAAAAAGCAGGAACCCAGCACATAATGATCTCTTCTTTGATTAGGGAAGGAAAGATAATTTAGGCAAGAATGGAAGTGGAAGCATCTCCTCAGCCTCAAGGGATTTCATTGCTCTTAGCCAATATACTCCACACGCCAAAGCAGGGAGTCTGTGAATCTTGGGCTGGTCTGATTCGGGCACCTTTGGTTGCTTCCTCTGTGACTTCTCTTGGAGTCCATACATGAGAAACTCAGTCAGTGGCTTTGGGGAGAAAAACTGGGTTAGTATAGGAATGAAAAGGCATCTGCAAAGAGAAGAGCATAAAGATGAGGATGGGAGTGAACACACACAGCACATGTCCCCACAGCCCACCTCACCAGCCCCCTTATCCGGGGACCGGTCACACCGGTAGGATGTACAAGCTTCTCTTGTCTGATAAAAATAACCTTGTCTTTTGGCCTGTTTGATTTACTTGGGAGCAGCATTTTCCCCAGTGACTGCAAAAGACCCTCGTTACCGTCAGCGCCGAGAGCCGGTGGGTTCTGCGATACCAGGGGGTTGGTGAGGGACGCATGGCCTAAGTTGGCAGAGACGTGTCGAATTCTTGCTCTAGGACCACGGAGACGTGTGGGATGGCCTTCTCCATCTCACAATGTCCGGGACCTGGGGCTGAAAGGAACTTGGAATCATGATACACAGTGGACTTTCGTGGCTTCTCGCCTGGCATCTTTATAGGGCTCAACTGCAAGGGAAAAAGACCCAAGTGTGTGACCCCGGTGGCATGTCTGGTGACAGCAAGGGCCAGATACCCAATTTTGTAGCATCCTGGCCGTTGAGGTAGAAATCCTTTATCTACTGGATCAAACAAAAGACTGGTGTGGATTCCAGACGAGGGGAGGTCGGGGCTTGGACTTCTTAGGGCCTGACCTCTGATAATGCTTGCATCCGTCACCTCCATTGTCCCTAAATTCCCGCCAGTCTCTGGAAGCAAATCTGATTGCAAAATAACAGACACAGGAGACCTGTGGTCTGGTTCTGGGGGTCAGAGAGCTCCGACTCATCACCTGGCCAGGTGCATGCAGATCCCTCACCCACCTGCAGCCTTCCAGGCGTCTGACCAAGCGGGCAGCCGAGATGCCCCTGGCCGTGCAGGTCTGCTCCGCAAAGCAGTTGGCGATTTGGCGCACTTCTGTGTCAGTCACTTCTGAAGTCCCTTCAGGCATGAAAATGCTGTTTCCACAACCAAACCTCAATGGCAGTATCGTCCTAGTGTACCGCCAGGGAATGCCAATGTCATATCCATTTTCAACACACGGGCAAAATTCTCACCCCCTTCCTGTACCTGGATAAGAAATACCCCCTGGTTCTCTATAGGGGTCTCCTGGGGCCCAGGGAACTCACCAGAAGGGGTGGAATGATGCTTCTCTGGTTGCGGATGCCCGGCCTTGTCCTCAGCCGGCCTCGGGTGTTGGTCTGGCCGGCACAGGATGGAGAGGAGCCGGCTTCAGCAGCTCACCAGGTGCTGATGGAACTGGAGCTTAGATTGACACACATGACCAGCATTGGTAGACTGGGTAAAGGGGTGTTTGGCCTGTGTCTGACTTACTGAAGAGTTAGTGAGAGTAAGACACGGATGGAAAGGGAGCTTGTGGTGAACCTCAGAGAGGAAGGGTACAGCGAGAAGCGGCTTCCCAGCTACGTTTGTAATAAGCGTGAGAAATGCTTACTTAGTGGGAGAGGATGGGTGTGCTTTTTTCATTCCAATGGAAAAATAGTTCCAAAAAAGGAATGTAGGTGTTCTAATCCATGATCTTGGGCAGAGCTGTCTACCTTGTGCTATTGGTTACTTCTGGGGTCTGTAATTTAGCCCCCAGAATCCTCAATTTAAGTTTACCTGTAGGGGAGACCTCCTGATTGTCTGGAGAGCAATGATTATTTTTCATGGCTTACATGAATCCAGGTTTTGTTTGTTTGTTTGTTTGTTTTTAATGGCAGTGTGGGTGATTACGGTATCTCAGAGGGTCTTCCCACTGGGGTGACAATTCCTGCTTCTAAAGACCTCATTGTGTGCCAGTCACCTGGAGAAAGGACAAGACTTGGGATTGGGGGGCCACCCCTTTTTCACCTGTTGGTGTTAAATCAGGAGCACACTTGCTGGTGTTTGGAAACCCTCGATTTCTTGTTAAGTTACCAAGAGTGTCCAGCTTTTGTTTTCTCCCAAAGTTTTGCAGTTTCTAATCCTCATTCAGTTTCATGAGAAACCCATATTTCTAGACTGTCAAAGTCCTTTCCTGTAAACCCCTCTGACTAAAGTATCAGAATAAATTATTTCTGTCAATGGTAAAAGACTTTTATGAGGGTTTAATTATATTTAACTAATATGGCTAAATTATATATTAAATTACAAATTTTAAAGATTTATGATGCAAAGAATAAAAACTTTTCTCAATCATGTGGGATATAATATTTTAGGATAATAACCACAATTGACCAGTAGTATTATACTAGAACATTCCAGATGTTTAAGGAGTTTCATGTAATTTTAAATCACTCAATATTCACATACATGAGATGAAGGATAAACATTTTTCTTGTGTGGCAGTGCTTTCCATGAAGTTTCAGTATACTAAATCAGTCTAATTCATTTTATAATTCTCTCTTCACTTCATGGAAGATGTGGGAGCAGGGAGGAAAGAATTCTGTGGGGTGTCTCAAGAGCTATTCAGAGGCATCCCATATTTTTCTTTCAATGAAGGATTTTATTATGATTTTGATTTCAGGGTATTCCAGGTTTAAGATGCATAGATTTATATGAAACAACATTTGATTCCCCTGAAGAACAACTAAAGACCTTTAAAATCCACTCAAAGCAATGCTGACAGAACTAGATTTCTCAGTTGAAAAAGTCCAGAGAGGAAAAGAGCACTAGATCTTAGATTACAGTGCTATTAAAAGTTGTCTATAGTTTAAGAATATTCTTACCCTTTCAGTACATGAAAGAAATTAAAATTTGATTTCATGGAAGTACACTACTGGTATTAAAGGTTAATTTAAAAAAAACCCTTAGAGTCATGCATTTGCTTTTCCTCAGTTTGAAAACATCATAGTCCTTTATATTTACTTAGTGTTTCTCCCCATTCTGGTAAAATCAGTCTGCTTTATCTTAGGACCAAATGCTTTCTCTCACTGAAAATACAGATATTAAGTAATACTCTTAAATTATAGGTAAGGTAAAACTCTTTAATTATATTCAATTTATAAGTAATTGTAAAAACTATCACATCACAATCCTTCATAATATAATTTTTAAGAGGACATAAAACACATTTTGTCATAGACACATAATTCTTTTAGTCACAAGAAGTTGAAAGTAAACCTAAAAAATCAGGAACTAGTATTTCAGCAGAATGATTTAGGTATTCAGTGATTTCCCATTATTAAACTTGGTAAAATCTTAACTTTCTGAGAAGAGATTCAGGAAACTAATAGAAGATAAAGATTTAAAATGGAATGACCGATGCTGGACTTCTATCAAGGCTTAATGTCCAGGAAATTACAGTTTCAACTTCTCCCAGGGACCTAATCCCAATCTAATCAATCTGGAATTACAGAAGTAAGGTTACCCTGCCAAAAATAATCCTTTTACTTAATTCCATTATTTAATTTAACACCGTTCTAAACGTTCAAGTTTACTAAGAATCTCTCTGGAGAACAGCAAATCTATTGTTAGGGAGCCCCATCTCACTGGGTTAAGTCTTTTACTCCCTGAGTTTGCTTGACTAAGAAACTTAAGGCTGACATTTCTGGGTGTCGTGAATTTAAGATTCCATTTTATGCCAGTCAGTTCTTGATTCCAATCCTAAAACCTCATGAGACCAAGTTAGTTATTTTTCTTTTAGATAACATTAGGTAATTTTTGAACTAATGGACACAAGTAGAATAAAGTACCATGCCTAATGTTATTTTAAAGACATGCGTGTTTTAAATTAAGAACTACCTTTAAATTTTAATGGTGTAATTATCTACCAAAATTACTCTGAAAAACGTTTGGGTGAATTTTTATTAAACTCTTGGGTTTAGAAAGAATGTATATCGGCACACTTTTGTAAATCAATTATATATGAATAAATTTTAGTAATCACCAGAAGTAAAACAAAACAGGAAACATACAACCAGACAGACATAGGCAGGGCTTAGTTTTCAAAAAGGCTTTCCACATGATAAATGCAAAATTCACTAGTTTATAAAGGTAGTTGAAAAAGTTGTTTCATTTCTTCACATGGTTATTTAATTATTGAGGAAAGGGATCCCTATTTCTTAATAAATTATGGCAAGGGACTGCTTAGATTTAAAAGTATCTCTCCCTTGTTGCTGGAGATTTTGCTGCCTTTAAGTCTGCAATACCAGTTTTGCAAAGTGAAAGTTCTTGTCTTAGAAACAAAATTTCAGTCTCTGAATGTCATTTTATAATTTGACCAAAATGTTAATCACAGTGTTATTAAAAATCCTTTCAAATATCTTGTTGGTTTTAGCCAGTATAAGTAGAAAATATTTCTGGCAATGCTAGAAAACCTCAATCACTCCAAAGGGAAAGAAGAAACATCAGATCATTTCCCTGAGAGCTGACAATAACTCTCTTCTTTGTTTAGCCATAATTTTCTGACCAAACTTCAGTTTGGAGGAGCCGAAGACAGACAAGAAAAGGGATAGACTGAGATCTCTTCTTTTCAGTTGTTGTGATATTCAGCTCATTCAAAACATTTCCCTTTCTTTAAAAACCTTTTAATTCAGCAGTTTTTTGAAGCTCAAAGGCGCCCCTAGTGGCCACTGAAACCACAGCGATATTTTTGGCTTTAATGGGCAGAGGGAGGCCAGAATTTTCAAAAGGCCGTAATTTTCGTTTAGATGTAATTTTATGAAATTCCCTGAGGCTAACCAAAATACCTCTTTAAATTGATTCTTTTCTCTTGGATCAATTTAGTCTTTCACTAATAAGGCATTTAGATTGAGGGCTCTCTAAGTTTTCTACAGGTTCAATAAGCAAGTTAGAATTTTTTTTTTTCAATGGAATGGCAACTTGGCTAATGAATAAGCATTCTTTACACGTCATTGGACAATCCAGAATAGTTCACTTCCAGGATAAGACGTGACAAAAGGAAAGGTTCCATACCTGTTGATACTAAATTTCTCAGCTAAGCTTCGGATCTTTTGGAGTCAAAACCATAACCTAGGCAGGATGTGCAGGGCGTGGCTTGCTTGACAGTGCACCTCTCAGGACAATGGGCATTATCTGGTGACTGCTGGGTGCTAATTAACCCTAGTCCAAGACTAACTTATCCTAGCACAGGAGACTTGTTTTTGAGGCGGCAAGCTCTTCTAGTAGCATTTATATTTTTTTAAGATTTATTTAAATATGCATACAATGCTGGGGTGCAGGCCAGAGGTGCGAGGGGTGAGAGGATTCACCAGAGTCAGAGTGGGGAGCAGAACAGGTGGATCTACTGAAATATACTGCTGAGGGCGAGACAGGAGGGGTCTGCTGGGCCTCCAGGGTCCGAGACGGTATCCACTTGCCCTCCAGGGTCCCTGCAGACTCAGGGTTAGCTCCCTGGGCAGGGATCGAACCAATGCTGCAGTGGCTGCTGATAGCTTCATAGTGCTGAGACTTAACCCCTTGAGCTATCAAGGAGGCCCCTCTTCTAATAGCATTTAAATGCTTGACCTACGACCAAAGACTGTGGCTCTTTTGCTCCCTAGATTCTCTTAGCAATAGCTGCCCCTAGTACACACAAAGGCCTCGGTATCCCACCTTGCTGTCAATCAGCTCCCATCAATGAGACCACCCCAAAGAAGGCTGGATTTGGTCCTGCACAAGCACAGACCATGCCTGATAAACCAAAGGGCAGTACTGCTCTCAGGGCCTCTGGACCCTCATCACCCCACTCAATTACCCTTTTGGAAGTGTCTGTTCACTTACTGAGTCATAGGGCAAGTGGGTAGCGTCTAGGGCAGAACAGCATAGGAAAAAGCCTCGGAGGAATAAGGAAGATTCCAGAGATGAGGGCAACAAATTCCATAGAGGACTAATCAAACACCCCCAGCCCCGCCCCCACTAGGGGCAGCAGGACATTCCCAGACAAGGGCGATAAAGAAAGGACTCCAAGGTAAAGGCTGTGAAGCAAGAAAATTCCAGGCACAGCAGCTATAAGACAGAGAGTGAGACCACCTAGAACTAGCCAATCACAGACTGACTGGGCTTCAGAATCACTGGGGAGATAAGGTCTATATTCCCTGGCAGGACTCCAGGGAGTCGTCCTTGCCCCTCCCTGGCCTGGTTCCACGGGCCTGGAGTCCCACTTGGTTTCTGTTCCTTTCCTCCTGAATAATTAATCTCTTCCTTGTATCTATTTCTCTCAACAAATTTGCCTCTTTTCGCTTGTTTGCCTGAGAGTTAGCAAAGTTCCTGCCACGGCTTCATTAGACACCAGCCCGTGGTGGCCCAGTGGCCAGGACTCAGCGCTGCCACCGCAGCCTGGAAGCCATTCCTGGCTGAAACTAGACCTGAAAACCTGAAATTCCGGCAGCACTCCTCGTGCAGAATGGAGCTTGTGGCAAAAGCCCACAAATGCCTCTCAGAGGCAATTTTTGACAGTTGATATTTTGGATCAGAAAATGCTGTTGCCTGGTATATACTGTTTCAAAGACAATTATTAGCTTGCTTGTGGGCGTTAATAAAAACTATCAGTGATGGAGGGACATGAATTAACCATTAAGCCTGAAATACCCGTCATGTCTTAGGTGAAGTCAGAAAAAAACACGAATAAGGGAGGCAGAGTCCAGAGAGCTCCATAATGAAATGGAAACTGCTGGAAAAGGAGCACACTGCCCAGGGAATGCAGCATAACACACGCTCCAGCACAAGCCAGCAGCCTCTTCCTCTAGGACCAATTTGGAGCCACCTAAGCAGTGGCCAGAACCAACTCCTCGTGGATAGTGCCCATGGATGGCGCGTGGCTGAGTAACAAAGAGCTGCCTGCTCTACAGAGGGTATTTCCAACGCGCAGGGACAAGCATCCAGCTTGGAAAGCTGCCTGCTTCTAGAGCATCACAGGGGCCAATCTGTGACCCCTCCACAGGGGCAAAGTTTGGGTATAAATGGAGAAAAGGGGAAACAGTAGCTTAGGGTAAAGGAATGAATAAATCGGTTGTCATGAGGGACATCTTGAATATGAACACCTCTAAAGAGGCTTAGTTGTCTTAGTTTGATTACACCAGATGCCTGAAAGGGTAAAGCCATACATTGCTGAGACCTCTCCTCCGTCTAGAACCTTAGGATGGACTGGAAGCCAGCAAATCTGAGTGGCCTCACCCTGAGAAACATTTCCATAGGAAGTGATGGGCTGGATAGCTATGAATGACTGAAGGAGATTCTAGCAATGTGCCAGTATCTTTCATCAAATAACAAAAGTCTAGCCAATCTAGTTGGCTTTATTAAACAATTTGTGAATTGGGCAGCAAGAAGAAAGGCCTTGCAAGGAGTTGTAAGAAATGGAAGTTTTTATAGTCAGAAAGAGGGTGGGACAAGGGCATTAGCAAAAGAACCAGATGACTTCAGGCAAAATCACCTTCCTTTAAGAAAGGGATGCTGGGAGTCTTAACAAGCAAATGATCTCACTAGTGCTCACCTCGAATGTCCAGACTGGTTAACAGTTTGGGGAGAGGTTGAAACTGCAGTTAGGTTAAGAGTTGGTGAGGCTTGGCATGAAGGACTTCATCTGGGACTTGTTTCTCTTCTTAAACACTTCTGATGTTATGAGATGTTGGGGTCAGTGAGTGGCTGTCTTTGGGTTAAATCTGAGAAAAGTTGTCACAGAATTCCCCTTTCAACAGCGCATGGCGAGTTTCCCCAGGAGAGGAATAGGTTTGCACAGACACAGGGAAGCAAACGTTACATTCTAAAATAACAAGTGTATTAGGAAATGGGGAGGTTGGGGTGGGGGGGGGGAGAGAAAGATCGCCCTCTGGTGGCGCAACGGGTTAAGTCTCTGCACTATGAAGCTATCCGCAGCCACTGCAGCCCGAGTTTAATCCCTGGCCTGGGAGCTTCTCACATGGCACAGCAGACCTCTCCTGCCTCGCCCGCTGCTCCCCTCTGCAGTGTGTTTCAGTAGATCCGCTGATTCTGTTCCCCACTCCGTCTCTGGTGAATCCTCTCACTGCCCCCCTCCCCAAACCTCTGGCCTACACCCCAGCTCTTGTATGCACAAATCTTTAAAAAAAAGACACCCGCATAGACACAGGTAGGCAGTCTTAGGAGGAGAGCTGCCTTTTGCCAATGCAAAAATTGTACTGACAGAGAGTGTTCTTCTTTGGGGGTGGGATCATTCCTTTGTGGAATTGTTAGTTTTATTGTTAGTCACTTCTAGGGTTTGATTGGGTAAACTTGTAAGGAGCAGTGATTCTCTAATGGCCCTCAATCTCCATATCCCCACCCTGGTCTGCCCTTCGGATACTATATAAAGCAGTCAGTCCCACCTAAGGAGCGCCTGTGTCTAAGGATTTTTCATTTCAATAGCTGGCTTCATGTCTATGTTAATCAATTCTACCCCAGCTCCAATTTCTGATCTTGCGAATTTTCTTTTCTAAGTATCCATCACTTTTGCCTTTCACGATTGTTTTACTATAAAGGATCAGTGTACAAAGAGCAGGGCATGGACTTGTATATTACGATGTACAATAAGTGATTCTCTAATGGCCCTCAATCTCTGGTCTGCCCCTCGGATACTTCCTAAAGCAGTCAGTCCCACCCAAGGAACCCCTAAGGACTTTTCATTTCAATAGCTTTAATCACTGGAATAACTGAAGAGCTTGTATTCTGTTAACACTTCTAAGATGGTGTCCACTAAATGCAAACGAGAAAAGCAGCAGCCCTGGCAAGGCAGAAGTGTGATGCGCACTCGATCAGATGTAAATATAACAGATGACATGGAGTCCAGAACATGCTCTAGCTGTTTCTGTGGCTTGGGTTTTGTTGGTCTTCCACTGCGCAGCTACCTCACTTCGCAGTGGCCCCGTAGAGCACTTAGGGAAGCCTGACGGGTAGCAGCTGTGCCTGTGTGCAGTGCTGGGACACTTACCTTTCAGGATATCTAAACATTCTCCCCAACTTGTTTACATGAGGATGGTAAATTTTGGTCATGAAACATACTTTAGGGGCTGTCATTGGGTATTCTTCTAGAAGAAATAGTTCAAGTCCCTCCTTCAAAAGGGGCATCAAAAGAACTCTGATACCAGGAACTGCTTCTCCCAGCAGTTTCCTTGATAATTCTATGGGGCAGCCCAGCCATCTTGTCAGATTCCCTGATTCTGGCCTCTGATCTGATCTTGTCTTTTTTTTTACTGACTGAACTCTTGTACTCTAGAATCGTTAGAGAAAATTGAGTTTTAGGAAAGCCAGCTAGTGCCTGAGAATTGTTAGTGTGGAGACCACTCTCCCACATACACACAAGGTGGGACTGAGTACTGAACCCTCTTAAGCTCCTGGGCCATGCAGGAGACCAGCCTCATCTACTGTTCGCGACGGAAGGCTGGGCACCAGGCAGTTAGTCTCCAAGTCAGGAGGGAGCGTGCCTGGAGACTCTGGGGCCCTTGGTCTTCTTCCTGCTCGGCAGAGGCCCCAAAAACCCTGGCAGCCTTTTCCATGGTGGCAGGGACACTTCCTGACGCACGTTCTTGGTTCTGCCCCTTTCAGGGGACAGCCAATGGAGTGCAGGGTCTGTGGTGTCTTAGATAACACAACTTATAGCCCAGGGATTCTTTAAGACTAAGGATTTTAGTCTTCAGAGACACCAAGCAGATGAAGAACTTCAACAACTGTAACAATTCTGAGCCAGGTGCAGTTGCTTTGAGCCTGTCTCAATCTTTGGTCAGTGATGCTGTTACAGGGCAACCCCAGTGTGGGTCCTCACCGGCATGCTTAAAAGGGACTTACAGTAGGGACTTATATTAAGACTCAACAGCAGGCACAAGCAAAAAGGCTAATAAAAGGTTTATTTACAAAAAGGGGAAATGAAGAAATGAATAACTTGAGGGAAAAAGAGGGAGAGATAAATTGATGAATGTGTCTTATTGTTACAGGGCAGGGAGAGGGACACCCCAGAGCCCCCAAACCTGCCCTCTCTAAATAGGTTCTGCTATCTGCCGCATCAATACAAAACATAAAACCTTTAGTGAAAACAAACTTTAATACAATCAGTGTACAATACACAAGAGACAATAGGTTTCTAAATCAAGCACCCAAAGTTACCCCTCACCTCGTGGGTAGAAGTCCACCCAAATGGGATTTTCCAAAGCAAGGCCCAAAAGCCTGCTACAAGTCTAAAACACCTTTTGGCAGGGACCCATAGAAAAGGGTCTGAAACAGCCAGACAGATCTCTGAGGAAAAGAGCAAAATCAAAATCCAGATCAATGTTGCCATTGTCAACCTCCCCACAGATCTCTCACCCACATCTCTTTCATCTGTCCAGGCCAGTGCAGCTTCTTAACATGTCTCTCTGCTCCTTGGGCCTCTTCTGGCTCTCCATGCTGCTTCCTTCCGTCTCTCTCCTGTGTGTTTTCTCTTCTTCTCCACCTTCTTACCTCTCCTGCTCAGCTGCACCCTCCCTTAGGTGGGGCAGGGAACCTGGAACACACCTTTTTTCATGGGGACCACCCTGTTATGCTACCAGTTCCACTGGCTAGAACCCCAATAGCACACTGAAAGCTGATGAAAAACTAAGCCCCCTACACAAGCCCACGGGTCTGGTTATACAGCAAACCTGGCTGCTTAACTCCACCCTCAGTTCCCAACAAGCCTCCCTTCAGTGGTGATGACATTATGGGGTTTGGAGTCCTTGGCATCGTGGGTCTCTTTGGTCTGGGGTGGGGTTGGGGTCCATAAAACTTGTGGAGGCTGTTCAGGATGTTCTTTCACCCTAACAATTCTATTAGCCAGAAAGGCACGGGGGCACTCACTGGGGTCCACAGTGAGCCCCTCCCTATCAACCAGTGTTGTGGCAGGGCCAGTCCTCATTAACCTTAGGATTGCAAGCTGCCCTCAGCAACTGCCATCAGGAAATTGGGGGGATGGAAGAAAAACCAGGTTTATTACTTAGAAGTTCTGAAGTGTGCACAGCATGCCTGGGGCCACACAGAGTGGGTGTGGAGAGGGGAGAGCGCAGAGCTGGGGTTCTGCTTTTACTGCGGTTGAGGATGGAGGCCTAAGGTTACACAGGTTCACTCTTTATTGGTGAAATTGAAGCATAAAGATTGGAATTAAAGTGCAGGAAGGGAAAAAACAAGTGACCAAATGCTCCCTTATCTAAGTCAACCAGAGATCTCTAGAACAAAAGAAATGTGGGTTTGGGGGGCTGGCAATGTGTTTGAGGTAAGTTTGAAGCAGATACCTGAGCAAACAAACATTTAAACAGGACACCTGTATTACAATAAAAAAGCCAGGTGCTTACATTGCAGTTATATTATTATTGATTTCTAATTAAATTGTGTTGCGATCAGAGAGTATTAGCGATTAAGACTCGCTGGATGGCCCTGCACGTCTGTCTTGGTGAGCATGCCGTGAACTTGAATATGCATTCTGCAGCTGGCAAAGAGGACTAGAAATGGCTGTCAATCAGATCAAGATGGTTAATCGTTTTGCTCATGCTTTCATTGTTTATTGAGATTTTGTCTAATGTTATCAATTGCTAAGGACGGTGTTAGAAGCTCCAACTCTGGGTTTGTCTCTTCTTCCTTTAAATATTTCCATTTTTTTGGGCCTCCCTCTTAGCGCAGCGGTGAAGCGCTGCGGCGTGGAGCTGTCGGCACCGGCGACGCCAGTTCAACACCCAGCCAGGGAGATTACCATATGGCGCAGCAGACCTCTCCTGCCTTGCCCGCTGCTCCCCTCAGCAGTGTATTTCCATCGATCTGCCTGTGCTGCTCCCCACTCTGTCTCTGGTGAACCCTCTCGCCACCCTACACCTCTGGCCTGTACCCCAGCTTGTATGCATAAGTAAATCTTTAAAAAAATTAAATATTTCCATTTTTGCTTTGTCTATTTTGAAATTCTTTTATTAGGCACATACATGTTTGTCTTTCTGAACTGACTCCTTTATCAGTGCCATTACCCTTAACCTAAGTAAATACTGTCTCAGTATCTACTTTCTGTTATTAATTGTGCTTCTCCAAGCTTGTATTTACTGTATAAATGATATTTTACTCATCCACTCAGTTTCTATCCATGTTGTTATATTAAAAGTACAGTTCTTAATAGGGCATGATGTGGTCTCACATTTTATATTCTTAGTCATTTGACAAATTTTGGCTTTTATAGAATTGAATTTTAGGTCTGTAATTTTACTATTTTCTGTTTGTCTCCCCTTCCTCTCCTGTGTGTTTGTGGGGGTATGTTCCTAAAATCTTTGTTTTTTTTTTATTTTAATTACGTGGTTAGCACGTGTTCCCATTTTTGAATTTTTATCTCTTAGGTTGAATCTTGTCAAATTCTTTTCTGGCATCTGTTGAAATGACCGTGTGATTTTTATCTTCGTGTTCACTGACTTGGTGGATGACATTGATTTGTATAGGTTAATCCAGTTTTGAATTTGTAGGGTAAGGAAACCCTAATCCTGAAGAATGATTGATTAATACGTGTCTGTATTCAGTTTGCTAGGGTTTTGTTGAGGATTTTTACGTCTCTGATTATCAGGGGATATTGGTGAATAGTTTTTTTTTTTTTTGTACTGTCCTTGTATAGTAGTGGGATTAGGCTAATGTTGGCCTCATAAAATGTGTTGGGGTGTTTTCCACCTTCTTAGATTATTTTTTGAAGATCCTGGGTAGGATATGTATAAGGTTCTCTTTGAAGATACAGATTCACTGGAGAAGCCATGTTGTCCTGGGAATTTGTTCTTAGGGAGAATTTTTATGATTTCAATTTCCTTGTGATAAAGAGTTTTTATGTGATTTTATGCTACATCAGCCTTAGACGGTATAAATCTCAAATGATCTTTATTTCTTCTAGTTTCTCCAGTTTGTTTGGACAGGTATTCACAGTAGGTTCTTAGAATCATTCGTATTTTGGCAGCATCTACTGTAATTTTGTCTCTGTTCCAATTCTATTTATTTGGAATTTTTCTCTACTTACAAGCTTATCAAAGGGTTTGTACATTTAGTTTTTTCATTTTTCCAAATAACTTTCTTGGTTTCACTGATCTAATAAATTGTATTTTTCAATTTCATTTTTTTCTCCTCTAATTTTTATTCTACTGGTTTTTAGACTCATTTATTCTTTTCTTCCTAGTTGCTTCTTTTGAAGAGTTACATTTCTTCCTTGAGACTTTTGGGCTTTTTTAATTTTAATTTTGAGGGCTACATTTTTGCTCTTTAACATGTGCACATGTTCGACTCACCCTCCACCAAATTATCAATACCCCATCTTCCTCCCTTGCCCATCCTCCTCTCCCTCCCTACTACTCCCTCTGGTAACCAATAAATTATTTCACTTAGTTAAAAATTTATTTCTACTATATTTCAGTTATTTATATCCCACTGATGAGTGAAACCACTGGGTATCTGTCTTTTGTTTTCTGTTTTATTTCACTTAACATAAACACCTCAAGGTGTGTACACTTTGTCCCAACTGCCACTTCTTTCTTTTTACAACTGTGTAGAAGTCCACTGAGTATATATTCACCAAATTCTTTAGCCATTCATTTGTTGAAAGGACCTTAGCTTGGTTCTCTGACTTGGTAGTTGTGGACAGTGCTTCTATGTCAGTAAGAGATAAATCTTTTTGTATTAGTTTACATGTATTTAGGATAAATACCTGGTACAGGTATTAATGGATCTTATGGAATTTCCATTTTCCTTTCTTTTTTAAAAGGTGAAAATCTTATTTACATATTTTATATCATTGTATATTCCCCGTAAAGTTCCCACCACCAATTCACCCCTGAACCATCACCATGATATTTAGTGCTCTTTCCCATTTTGATCCCTTTTCCTCCCCCTCCCTCACAGAATGTCTCTTATTTACAGTTGCCTGCTAGTTTTGTTCTTTTATTTATTTTTTTCCTGAGCCCTTATTTGGTTCCCCTTCATTCCTCCCATAAGTGAAACCATTTGATTTTATTTTTCTATTTCCTTCTGGCTTACTTCACTGAGCAGGATTCCTTCTAGCTCCATCCATGTTGTTGTGAATGGTATGAGTTTATCTTTGATTGCTGAATAGTATTCCATTGTGTATATATACCACATCTTCTTGATCCAGTCGTCTCTTTTGGGCGTTTGGGTTGTTTCCATATCTTACCTATTGTAAGATATGTTACCTATTGTAAGCTATGTTTCCATATCTTACCTATTTACTATTTAGTGCTGTAATAAACATAGGGGTGAAGGTATCTTTTTGAATCAATGTTTTGTGTCCTTTGCGTAGATTCCTAGGAGCGGAATTGCTGGGTCATGTGGTAACTCCATTTTTAGCAGTTTGAGGAACCTCCACACAGCTTTCCATAGTGGTTGGAAACATTCCTACTAGCAGTGTAAGAGAGTTCCTTTTTCTCCACATTCTTGCCAACATTTATTGTTGACCGTCTTTTTTTTGTGTGCCATTCTCACTGTTGCATGGTGGTAATTGTGGTTTTGATTTTCATTTCCCTGATTATAAGTGACATTGAACATTTTTTCATATACCTGTTGGCCATGTGAAATTCTTCTTTGGAGAAGTGTCTTTTTAGCACTTCTTTTTTTTTTTTTTTTTTAGTGGATTGATTACTTTGTTGAGTCATGTGAGCTCTTTGTAGATTTTTGTGATCTGTCCCTTATCAGCTGTATTGTGCGCAAAAATTTTCTCCTGATCAGTGGGGTTTCTCTTTATTTTGGTTAGTGTCTCTTTTGCTTTTGAGTTTGATGTAAACCCAGTTGTTTCTTTTCCTTCACTTTCCTTGCTTTTAGGGATGTGTCTTTAAAGATTTTACTAAGATGCATGTCATGTAGTGTGCTACCTATATTTTCTTCTATATATATTGTTTCAGGTCTTACATTCAGGTCTTTTAAATGTGAGATAGTAGTCCAGCTTCATTCTTTTGCAAGTAGCAGTCCAGTAGTCCCAGCATCATTTATTGAACAAACTGTCCTTGTTCCATAGCATTTTCTTTGCTCCTTTGTCCAAGATTAGTTGTCCATAAATAAGTGAATTTATTTCTGGATTTTCTACTCAATTCCATTGGTCTGTCTGTTTTTGTTCCAGTGCCATAGTGTTTTAATTATTATGGCTTTGTAGTATAGTTTGAAATCAGGGCATGTGACACCTTTATTCTCCTTCTTTTTAGTCAAAAGAGCTTTAGCTATTTGAGGTTTTTTGTGGTTCCATATGAATTTCATCAATATTTGTTCTATTTCTTTGAAGAATGTCATTAAAATTTTTATCAGAATAGCATTGAATCTGTAAATTGCTTTCAGTAGGATGGCCATTTTGATAATGTTAATTCTTCCAATCCGTGAGCAGGGGAAGTCTTTCCATTTCTTTGTGTCTTCTATTTCTTTTAACAGTGTCTTACAGTTTTCTTTGTATAGGTCCTTCACCTCTTTTATTAGGTTTATTCCCAAGTATTTGATTTTTTGGTTTCAATTATAAAAAGGATGGTTTTCTTAATTTCTTCAGACTGACTGCATATCGGAAGGCTATTAATTTTTGTGTGTTGATTTTGTATCCTGCTATTTTACTAAACTGGTCTACACTTTTGATTAGTTTTCTGTGGAGTTTTAAGATTCTCTATATTATCATAATTTCTGCAAATAGTGACAGTTTTACTACTTTCCTTATTTGGATTCCTTGTGTCTTTCTTGTCTTACTGCTCTGGTTAGGACTTCCAGTATTATATTGAAAAGCAATGATGAGAGTGGACATCCTTGTTTTGTTCCAGATCTTAAGGAAAAGGCGTTCAGCTTTTCAATATTGAGGATAATATTGTCTGTGGGTTTGTCGTATATGGTTTTATTATGTTAAGGAATGTTCCTTCTATCCTGATGATTTTGCGGGCCCTCATCATAAACTGATGTTGAACTGTGTCAAATGCTTTCTCAGCATCTATTGATAAGGTCATGTGGTTTTTATTTTTACTTTTGTTGATCTGTTGAATTACATTGTTTTTCAGATGTTGAGCCATCCTTGTGTCCCTAGAATAAATCCCACTTGGTCGTGGTGTATTATCTTTTCGATGCATTGTTGAATTCTGTTGGCTAAGAGTTTATTGAGGGTTTTTGCATCAGTGTTCATTAGAGATATGGGCCTGTAGTTTTCTTTTTTGTGTTGTCCTTGTTTGGTTTTGGTATTAGTGCAATGTTGGCTTCATAAAACATATTTGGTAGTATTGCTTCCTTCTCAATTTTTGAAAGTGTTCGTTTCTGAACGTTTGGTAGAATTCATCTGTGAAACCATCTCGTCCTGGGCTTTTGTTTTGGGGGAGGGCTTTGATTACTGTTTCAATTTCACTGCTTGCAATAGGTCTGTTTAGGTGTTCTATTCTTTATCTAGCTCTGGATGATTGTATAGTTCTAGGAATTTGTCCATCTCTTCTAGATTGTTGAACTTGTTTGTATATAACTGTTATAATAATCTGATTATTCTTTTGATTTCCGTTGTTTGTTGTAATTTTTCCTCTTTCATTTATGATCCCATTTATTTGTGTGTTCTCCTGTTTTTTTCTTTTGAGCCTGGCTAGAGGTTTGCCTATTTATTTTTTCAAAGGACCAACTTGTGGTTTTGTTGACCTTTTTGGGTGTTTTTTAAATTTGTTTCATTTATTTCTGCTTTGCTTTTTATTATTTCCTTTCTTATACTGGCTGTTGAGGTTTTCTGTTGTTTTTCTAGTTCTTTGAGATGTGAGATTAGGTTGTTTCTTTGAGTTCTTTCTTGTTTCTTGATGTGAGCCTATACTGCTATCTACTTTCCTCTTAATACTGCTTTTGCTGTGTCCCATACATCCTGGAAAGTTGCATCATCACTGTCGTTTGTCTATAGGTATTTTTTTATTTCTTCTTTGATCTCCTCACTAATCGAGTGATCTTTCAGTAGCATGTTGTTCAGTCTCCATGTAATGGGGGAGCTCCTTGCTTTCTTTTCATAGTTAATTTCTAGTTTGAGGCTATTATGATCAGAGAAGATATCTGGTATGATTTCAGTCATATGTACTTGTTGTCTTGTGACTTAATATGTGGTCAATCCTGGAGAATGATCCATGTGCACTTGGGGAAAAAATGTATTCAGTTTTTGGGGGTGCAATGTCCTATAGATGTCTATTAGGTCATTGTGGTTCAGATCTTCATTTAGGGCTGTTGTGTCCTTTTAAACTTTCTGTCTTCTTGATCTGTCCTTGGTGAGTAGAGTTTTTAAGTCTCTACCACATACGTATTTTTTCCAATGTCTGTTTTCACAGATGATAGTAATTGTTTAATCTATTTTGGTGTTCCCTCATTTTGTGAGTAAATCTTTCTGGTGTTAAATCTTTCTGGTTTAGTTTCCCCTTGATCATTATATAATATCCATTGGTGTCTCTAGTTACCTTTTTTTTTATCTATTTCATTTGATATAAATACAGCTAACCCTGCCTTCTTTTGTGGGCCATTTGCTTGTCAAATTGTTTTCCCACCCTTTACTTTTTAAATTTATTTATGCATACAAGCTGGGGTACAGACCAGAGGTGTGGGGCAGTGAGAGGGTTCACCAGGGACAGAGTGGGGAGCAGAACAGGCAGATTTACGGAAACACACTGCTGAGGGGAGCAGTGGGCAAGGCAGGAGAGATCTGCCACGCCATGTGGGAATCTCCCCTGCCAGGCGTCAAACTCATGTTGCCTCTGCCAACAGCTCCATAGCACAGCGCCTAAGCGCTGTGCCACGGGGAGGCCCCCCAACCTTTATTTTCAATCTGTGTTTACCTTTAGAATTTAGGTGTGTTAGCTGGAGGCAGCAGGTTAGATTCTGTTTTCTAATCCAGCTTCCATGTCTTTTTATTGGCGAGTTTAGTCCACTAACATTTAAGGTAATTATTGATACATGGAAGTTATTATCATTTTGGTCATCATTTTCTGGTACTATTCAATATCTTCAACAGTTCTTCATGTTCATTTTCTGCTGGTTTAGATTTTAAGGCTTCTTATAATATTGTTTGGAGTGGGAGGTGTTACTATTTAATAGTAGCAAATTTCTGGAGATTTTATTTGTTTGAGAAGGCCCTTATTTTTCCCTCAGAGAAGAGCTTAGCAAGATAAAGTATTCTTGGCTAGTATTTTGGAGTTTTTTGAATATGTTGCTCCATTTTCTTCTTTCTGATAGTGTTTCTTCAGGGAAGTCTGATGTCAGCCTGATCAGTTTTCCTTTATAGGAAAACCTGTTTTCCTGCTTGTCTCCCCTCATCAGCTTCATTACTTTTTCTTTGTCTTGGAGTCTTAGAAGCTTTAGTATTAGGTGTCTAGTTGTAGTTTCCCTTTCATTATGGTAGTTTGGTGTTCTGGTTTCCTGTATGTCTAGTTTCATTTCCTTCAAGTTTGGGAAGTTCTCGTCATGTATTCCCATGAATGCTTTCTCAGTTCCCTTGTCTCCCTCTTCTCCTGGCATTCCCATGTGCTTATATTTACTTTCCTCATGGTGTTAGATAATTCTCAAAGTGTTTCTTCATACTTTTTCCTTTCCTTCATACTTTGTACCTCTCTTTCCTCTTATGTTGGTTCTTTGTTTTCTTGTCAAATTGTTTTCATACTTTTTCCTTTCCTTGGTATACCTGTATATTCAGGAGTACTGATTTGCGCTTCCATTCATCTATTGTTTTTGAGACTTTTCCCAAAATTTTTTAGTTCCTCCATTTATCTTTTAACAACCCACAGTTTATTTATTTTCTAATTATAGATTATAGATTCAGTCTTGTTCACTGATTATATTTCTTATAGCATTCTTCTCCTTGGCACATCTTTGCTTATATCTTTAATTTTTTTAATTATGGCAATTTAGAATTTTTTATCTGCGAGGCAACAAAATCCTTCCATGTCAGGGTTGTTGGTTTCTGAATGCTGATTTTCTTTGTGTGGGATATTGTTCCCAGGAGGGCTTGCTTGGCCATATGTATCTTTTTTCCTCTCCATGGTTTGCTTACGGTTTGGTTCTAGGCAGGGGGCTACCTGACTGCTGGTGCTGGCCAGCATGACTTCTGGGTGCTCTTACCAGGGCATTATGGAACTGCCTGATGCCTGGACTATTGTGTGTTGTGGGTGGAGGCAGGGTCAGGGTTTCCTACAGCTCCCTCCTCAGCTCCCATCAACTGAACCACTGCTGATGATGGGGAGGATTTCCAGGTGCTCTAGGGCCATGAATGGATCTGCATGCTGCCTAGGCCACTGTGGCATTTGGGCGGAGATGAAGGCATGGGCATGGGCTCCTGTGGCGCCACTGACCAGACCGCTGCTATTGGCAGGCAGGACATCCAGGCGCTTTTTCCTGGGTGTGGATGAATCTGCACGCTGTCAGGGCTGCTGTGGCTGGTATGATTGTTGGAATTTTGAATTTGTTCTTTGATAGGAAGAAAAGCTATTACATGTTTGTGTTGTTGGGTTCTAGAGATTACTTTTCTTTCTATGGTGTATTGTTCCCCTGTGGACACATTTGATCTTTTGCATTTTTCTTTCTCCCAATTTTTGCTTTCAGGTTTGCTCTGCTATAGATGGGGCTTCTGTTGGGCATAGATCGTCTCCCACTATTCTGGGTATTTATCAGGTGCTGGGTACAGTAGCTGGGTCCTTCCCCAGTGCAGCTTCTGGCATGTGCTGTGGTGGCGGGTCCAGGCTGGTCTAAATTTCTTCTTTAGAAAGTATCTGTTTAGGTCCATCACCCATTTTATGAACAGGTTGTTTTTGTTACTGGATTCTATAATAACTTTGTAAATTTTGGAGATTAGCTACTTGTCAGAGGTTGGATGTACAAATATTTATTCCATTCTGTAGGCTACCTTTTTTACTTTGTGATTTCTTTTGACGTTGAAAAGCTTTATAGTTGATGAATTCCCACTTACTTTTGCATTTGTTTACCTTGCCTTTGAGGTTGAGTCCTCAAACATCTTTGTGGTAGATGTCATGTAGTGCGTCCCGTTTTCCAGCATCTTATGGTTTCAGTTCTTCTTTTTAAAAAATATTTATTCATGTAAGAGTTGGGGAGTAGGCCAGAGGTGGGGGGGTGAGAAGATTCACCCAAGACAGAGTGGGGAGCAAAACAGGGGATCTACTGAAAAGCACTGCTGAGAGGAGCAGCGGGCAAGACAGGAGAGATCTGCTGTGACATATGGGTCAGTTCCATAGCTGGGGATCGAATTTGTGCTGCAGTGGCTGCTGAGAGCCTCATAGAGCTGAGATTTAACCCCTTGTGCCACCAGGGAGGCCGTGGTTTCAATTCTTACATCCAGATACTTAAGCCATTATGAATTAATTTTTGTGTCTGCAGTTAAGTAGGAATATAGTTTGAATTTTTTTTTTTTTTTTTTGCCGGTAACTACCCATGTTTCCCAACAGCAATTATTAAAGAGGCTTTCATTTCTCTCTTTTTTTTTTTAAGATTTATTTATTTATATATACAAGCTGGGGTACAGGCCAGAGGTGTGAGGCGGCGAGAGGGCTCACCAGAGACAGAGCGGGGAGCAGAACAGGCAGATCAGAAATACACTGCTGAGGGGAGCAGCGGGCGAGGCAGGAGAGGTCTGCCGCACCATGTGGGATTCTCCCCGGCCGGGCGTCGAACTTGCATCGCTGCTGACGACAGCTCCACAGCGCAGCACTTAACCGCTGCGCCACCAGGGAGGCCCTCATTTCTCCATTATATGGCCATGGCTCCCATATTTGTGAGGCTTTATCTCTGAGCTTTCTATTCTATTTCACTGATGTGTTGCAATACCATATTATTTTGACTACTGTTACTGTGTAGTATAGTTTTGAAGTCAGGAAGTTTGAAACTTCTATTTTTTATCTTTCAAGAATGAATTAGTTATGCAGGGCTTTGTGGTTCCAGATACATTTGAAAATTGTTTTAGTTCCTTGGAAAAAGTAGTTGCTGTTTTGATAGGTATTGCATTGAATCTGTAAATTGCTATATGTAAAATAGCAATTTTAATGATGTGATTGTAAATGGGACAGTTTTTATTTCTGTTCTTTTCACATGTTGTTTGTATATATAGAAATGTAAGTGTTTTTTGTGTACTGATTTTGTATACAGCTACTTTACTGTATTCATCTACTATTTCTGGAAGTCTTTTGGTTTCTCCAAATATGTTAATATGTCAAGTTCAAATGGTGACAGTATCATTTTTTTTCAATTTGGAATCCTTTTATGGCTTTTTCTTGGACTAGGAACTCCAATACTACACTAAACAATAGTGGTGATAGTGGACATCCTTGTCTTATTTCTGATCTTAGTGGGTTTGCTTTCAGCTTTTCACCCATTAAGTAAGATGATGGGTGTGGGATTATCACCTATGGCTTTTATAATGTTTAGATAAGTTTTTCTAAAGCAAAAAATTATTCCCATTTCATTGAATGATTTTATAATAAAAGGATTTTTAATCTGGTTGAATGCTTATTCAGCAACTGTTGAGATAACCACGTGGTTTCTAGCTTCCTTTCAGTTGATTTAGTGAATGACATCAATTGATTTGTATATGCCAAACCAGTCTTGATTCCCTGGGATGAAGCCCATTTGACTGTGTGGTGGATAATTCTCGCTATGTTGCTGTATTCAGTTTGCTAGATTTTGTTGATTTTTTGCATCTATGTTCATCACACATATTGGTCCATGATTTTGTTTGTAGTGTCCTTGTTTGGTTTTGAGATCAGTGTAATGTTAGCCTCATAAAATATGTTGGGAAGTATTCCTTCCTCCTCATTATCTTTTTTAAGGGTCTCAGTAGGGTGGGTATACCTTATTTGAAGGTTTGGTAAAATTCACTGGTGAAGCCATCTGTCCTAGGCTTTTGTTCTTATGAAGACTTAGTGTTATTACTGATTCAATATCTGTGGTTATGATTGGACTGTTTTCACTATTTTGTCCTGATTCAATTTGGGGAGGTTGTACGAGTCTAAGAATTCGGGCATTCCTCTTAGGTTGTCTATAGACATCCGTAATATGTTCTTATGATCCTTTGCATCTCTGCAGCATGTGTTATAATTTTGCATTCTTCATTTCTGATTCTATTAATTTGGGTTTTCTCTATTCTTTTCTTTATAAGCCTACCTAAGGGCTTGTGCATTTTATTTTTTCCAAAATCCAACTCTTGGTTTCACTGACCTTTTGGGTTGTTTTATTTTCAATTTCATTTATTCTTGAATTTTTATTTCCTTCCACTGGTTTCTAGATGTCTTTGTTCTTTTTCTAGTTCCTTCATCTGCACAGTTAGATTATTTGAGATGTTTCTTGTTTGTTTTAATGTGGGCTTGTGTTGCCATGAACTGCCCACTTAGTACAGTTTTTAGTGCATCCCAGAGTCTGGGAACTTATCTTTCCCTTTTCACTAGAGTCCACATACTTTTTTGATTGCTTCTTTAATTTCTTCATTGACCTAGGACTTGTTCTGAAGCATTTAGTCTCCACAGGTTTAGGTTTATTCCAGGAATCTTTTTTGATCAGCTTTGCAGCATTATAGTTCATGTAGATGCATGATATTGCAGCTTTTGTGTATTTTCTGAGACGTGTTTTATGTGCTAGTATATGATCTATTCTTGAGTATTTCATGTGCACTAGAGAAGTGTATTTATTTCTTCTGGTATAAAACACTCTATAAATGTCAAACAAATCCATCTGTTTTAACACTTCATTTATGCCCTTTAGTTCTTCACTTATTTTCTGTCTGGATGATCTATATTTTCATGGCAGTGGTGTGTTGAGGCCTCCAACAATAATTGTATTCTTGTCTGCATATTGTTCTATTAATAGTCGCTTTTGATAAGTAGGTATGCCTGTTTGGGGTGCATAGGTGTGTTAAATCTCTTGCTGAATTGTTCCTTTGACAGTATATAGTGTCCATCTTTGCTTTTTTAGTTGAAAGTCTCTTATGTAAGAATAGCATTTCTTGCTTTCGTTATGTATTGCTGGGGTGTAAAACCTTGCTCCAACCTTTATTTTCAGTTTTTCTCTTTCGCTTTTAAGTGGGTGTCTTGCATGCAAAGTATAGATGACAAAGTACAAATGTGTGAAACTTTTAAACCCCAATTGTCATTATGTGCCTTTTAACTGATAAGTTCAGGCTATTCACATCTAGGACAATTATTGATTTCTCAGTCATTCTGGGTTTTTTAATGTCTTTCTTTTTCAATTTGCTTCTCTTGACTCCTGGATGGCTTTCCTTCGTATTTTTATCAGTGTCTATTTCTTCACCTGAAAGGTTCTACTACAGATTTTTAGTCAAGTGCTTACTCTGACATTAAACTATATAGATTCTGTCTGTTTCTTCCTCCTGTTACTTTTTATGTGTTGTTGACATGTGTTCATGCTTGAAATGCTTATCATTTTGCTCAATTTTGTGTGTTTAGTTTTTTTCAACATTTCTCATCAGGCAAGTCTGGTGATGATGAACCCTACTAGCTTCTATTTGTCTGTAAAATCTTTGAGGGCCTCCCTGGTGGCCTAGGGGTCGTCTCAGCAACATCACCCCTACAGCCAGAGCTAACTCGCATATGGTGCAGCAGATCACTTCTGCTTCACCAGCTGCTCCCCTTAGTAGTGTATTTCAGTAAATCCACCTGTTGTGCTCCTCTATCTGTCTCTGGTGAATCCTCTCACACCCACACCTCTGGCCTACACACCAGTCCTTCTATGCAAAACTAAAATCTTTTTTTCCTTAATCTTTACATGACCTTTGTATTTGAATGGTAATTTTTAAAGATACAGTATTCTTGGCTGGCAGATCTAGTCTTTTAGGATTGTGAAAACTTGATTGCACTCTTTTCTTGTCTAGAGAGTGACTGAGGTGAAATCTAAGGAAAGCTCAATTGAGGTGCCTATGTAATCTTTTTCCTAGCTTCCTGTAAAATTGTTATTTTTGATTCTTAAAAATTTAACGATGTGTCTTGGTGTAAGTCATTTAACATTTAGATATTTGAGTGCTTAATTCATTCCTTAGATTTGGGAAATTCTCAGCTATTAGTTCTTTGAAGTGTCTCTGCTCCCTTCTGCCTCTTTACATTCTGGAATACCCATCACCCTGACACTTGTAGTTTCCTCATTTTTCTGATGTCATCTTTTTCTAGTTGATGCATATTTGAGTATTTATTCTATTTCTGAAATTCTCTGTTAGTTTAATTCTATTTAAATAAAGCATTTTCTATATTTGTCTTCATTTCATTCAGAGACTCTTGTGTTCTTTTAATATTTTCAATCTCTTTGGTAAAGAACTCTCTTGTTCATGATTCGCTTTTCTAAGATTTTGCAGCTGCCTGTCTTTGACTGACCTTCCATTAGCTTATTTAGCATTTTTAACACAGTTGTTTTATTATTTTTGGTCTGATAAGCCTCTATTTCTACATTGTAAATTTACGTCTAAGAACTGTTGTTCTCATTTTGTTTTTCCTTCTTATATTCAGATAGTCCTTGCTTCCTAGACATGTGTGTTGCTTTATTTGCTTTGTTGGTTTGGGTCCCGCAGCTTTAATTCTGTTTCTCTTCATAGTTTGCCTTGGTATAAGGTGGGGTCAGAAAGGGAGACTGGGGTTTAAATTTCTATTTCAATTCTTGAGGAATGAGGTGGGTTACCTCTGCCTCCTCTCCTCTCTCTCCATAGTCAGCTCTGTTCAGTGCTTCAGTTGTGATAACTTCCCATCCTGCCCCCCGAGGCTCCTTTCTGCCATAGATCGTGATCTTTGACGCTTGTATCTCCTGGTGAGGGGGGCCAGCTCGGACCCACCAGGATCGTACCCTGGGACTCTGGTGTGCCTGGCAGGAAGGAACCTCAGTTTCTTCACTTACAAAAGTAATAAATTGGACTGATGTGTTACATGACTTTAGAATGGGCTAACACACGTAAGCAAGTCGAAGAGCAAGGAATAACCACTTACGGTACCACCAGTGTTTCTATTACTGATCTGGTTGCTTACTGATCTGATCTAGCAGCATTCAACCACCGAGGCCATGTTGCTCTTTTTCACCAACACGATCATGCTACGCCTGCTCCTCAGGCTGCTCCTGTACCCACAGAACCAAACCAGCCAGCTTCAGCCAGGCCCGGCCTGCCATGCGCCTGCTCCCCATCACAGAGAAAGCCCAGCTTTATTTCCAGTATTGAAGCATCTGTTGTCCTGAGCCATGCTCTGAGGCAACAGTCCCACAAGCCTTTGTTGTCTTCAGATGCTTTGGGTTCTAGCATGTGAGAATTCCCGTGTCTCAGCCTCTCCCTCCTTAACTCAGGGATACTTAGCACTAGCCTCTCTTCATTTCCCTGACACTTCAGCCCCATTCGCTGCCCCTCATTTTCTCATGTTGAGTAATAGCCACAGCGACCTGTAGAGACACAGGCCTCAATAACTTCCTCTTGCTGCATTTAGTGCTGACCAGGCACAGCCAAAGTGCTGATGTGGTCCTGCCCCAGACAACCTGTGGTGATGCTAAATGTTTCTTGGGAGACGGAACTCCAGTGCTGAGGTGTGTACTTGGGTCAACTCCCAGGTGCCTGGATAAGCAGGAGGAAAGGGATAAACACCAGAAGATACCAGGAAAAGATCTAGGGAAACAGAAGGAATGCAGTTGAACCTGGATTCTTGGAAGAGTTCTTCCTCAGCTGTCGGTCATCACTGGAGGCTCTTGGGTGATGCGTGAAGTTCTGTTTTGTTGAAAGCAGTAGAAATGGCAGAAATTCATCTCTCAGGCCTCCCTTCCTAAATGGGGTTTCTGCTTCTGCACAAATGGACCCAACTTCCCTTTGAAATTAGTGTCGAGCTCATCTACTCTTTAAAAAGCAAATGACATCTTCCTTACTTAAAACCCAACTGTGGCGTGACCTTTCCTGACAGAGACGGGCTGGTCTCCAGCTTCAGGGAGTCTGTCGTCTGCCCAGGTGTCCATCAGTTTGGGGGGAGCATCCCGAGGTCAGGAGCTCTCCGTCGTCACCTTGCTCACCACCGCACCTCCAGCAGCCCGCAACGCCTGATCCGCTGCTAGTGCTGCGCCTTCTTTTTGGAACGAGTGTCCCCACATCCACAGCCATGATAGGCGGCGGCGGCCCTGTCAGAGACTTCTCATGGGCTCTATGCTCCCTTAGTCTGAGTTTTTCGGTGTCCCTCTCGAGGTTCTGCTGCGTGATGCCTACTAACCTTTACTGGTGTTTTGGCCCATTTGTTGTATTTTGTCGAACATTCTGATAGTCCCTACAGGACACAGAGGTACATTCGCCTTTATTGAACGGTGCGCTGTCCATGAAATGACTCTGTGGGTGTCTGAGGTAAAAGGACAGCCTGTCTCCAGTGGCAGGAGGCACTGGCCCACGCGGTTACTGACAGTGAGCTAAAAGCTGGAAGGTGGGGCAGAGGGGTCCCAGATCTGTTCATGACCCCTTCTCAGCGGGGTGCGCTATGGGAGTTTGCCTTTTTAAACACCAGGGTGCGCACTAGGTCAAGTGGACACCAGGACCAGCGGTCCCGGGGCCAGGAGAACCGGACGTGACAGTCGGTTAGCTGAGCCAAGAAGATAAGGCCTGGAAAGGGTGCGGGTCCAGCTCTCCATGGGTCCCATGACCCAAGAGAATGAGGACGGGTTTCGGCCATGGTGATACCAAATAGGACTGGACGCAGGGCATGTGGCTGGGACTCGCGCCCCTGGCGTGTCTAACAGAGCCCCCCTCACACCCCAGCACCACGGCGTCTCACGCTTCCATGACTTTGAAACTGTGTGTCCTGGGCCCAGGGTGCGTTCACCTCATTACCCATTCACCCTGTTAGACTTAGGGAGAGTAGAGGTGCCCATCAGATTTACCCTTGTAAGAATGTGGAAAGTCACACTCCTTAACCACTTTGCTCATGGAAAAGATACCCACAGAGGTGGAAAGCCGGGGCCAGCATTCACAGCAGTGGAATGAGGACGGGTCAGTGCCCAGGGCTCTGGCTGTGGTTTCGGAGACAGACAGGTGTAGTCTGAAGCTGGCAGCACCCACTCCTGGTTGCGGTTTGTCCTGCCACAGGCTGCCCCAGTGAAACAGCCCGTCTCAGCGGATGTAGGCTCAGTCAGAGAACATGGCCAGGCTGTGAGAACCCGTCTTCAGGAGTTTCACCTACAACCACGCTGGCTCACAGATAATGAACACGCTTTGTTGAATTTAAATGTTCAGTTCTGAGCTGGATCCCCACGGCCTTGGGAGTAAACAGCTCGTGAAACGACCTTCCCCTGTGGTGACCTGGCAGGTGGAAAGATGGGGAGGAGACGCCTCCTCACAGCATTTATAATTGGCTGATTGGTAGTGAAACCCTGGCAGGTCTCTCTCGCACGGTTTCCACTGGCTTCTGATGTCACTATTTTTC
>PVIJ01015349.1:8066-36935 GCA_004024925.1 Scalopus aquaticus
CCTCTCCGCCATTTAATAAGGATGGGCAGGCACGAGAAGATACTGTGAAATCCAATTAACTCAAGTTTCAAAAGGCAGGGTCTCCACCTGGTGCCAGCTCCACACTCAAGGCTGGTGCTGGGGGCGGGGCCGGGCTGCGCCTGAGTTCCAGGTTCCCCAGCAAAGAGGCCCGAGGTTAAGGTCCCTGGTTCCTTGCCATGGCAGTGCTGGGGAATGTAGAGGGATTGGGGCGGGGGTGCGGCGCAAGGCTCTGTCTGGGGCCTCCGCTGCCCAGCGCGCCCTCCTCTCCCCTCCCGTTTGGACCAAACTGCTCTCCAAGAGCCAGCCTGTGTGTCGCCCACCCCCCACCCCCAAAGGGAGGCCGCCAGAGGTCCGTGGACTCAGTCCCGGGCCCCATCCGGGCAGCCACGGCCCACCTGAGACGCGGGGAGGAGGCCGCAGGCAGATGTTTCTGTCTGGAGGGGCGAGGATGCGAGCTCGGTGCGCGCAGACGGCGGGAGCAGAGAGCGAGCCGGCGGCGGGAGCCTGGCAGATGGTGTCAGTCGCGTGCAATCTCGGTGGCAGACGCTTTTTTGATGATGTGCAGTGCAAACCTGCCGGGCCCAGGAGCGTTTCTCTCGCCCCCTCTTGATGCCGCCCCGCCCCCCGCCCCCCGCCAGGACCCCACCCCTGCCCCCATCGCCCTTGACCTCAACCAGCTGCTCCTCCTCCCACCCAGGTCTCCCGATCCCCAGATCCACCCAGCCTCTCCAGCTACCCCACCCCTGCCACCCCCCCAGGAGCCCCATCATTGTCATCAAAAGGTCCCCCCATGCCCCCCAGAGCTCCCTGCCAGCCTGCCACCCCCTCTCCCCTCACCTGCTGGAGTCTGAAAACACACCCGCCCTTTCCTGGACTCTCCCCCCTTGAGAAGGTCGCTCTGTTCTCTAACACCCACGCCCAGCGTGACTGTCCTCCCGGATCGTGGCAGAAGCAACGCAGGTCAGGAGAGCTGTCGGAGGCCGGCTCCGAGCAAAGTTATTGTGGGTTCCGAGGGTGGTGGGGAAGGCATCGCAGATAGGAGGGAAGGGGAAGGGGAGTGAGAGACAGCGCGCACACACAGGGAACGCTCAAGGCCGCTCTGCTTTATTGCCCAGAAAGCGGGTTTTTTATACTTAAAATTAGCAAGCAAGTACATTTGTAACAGACAGTAATAGATTACATAGCTTAAGTGTGTACATTTTAAACAGACAGTGATCAATTACTAGTATCAGAAAAAACAGGACATCTAGGAGATAGTTTTTACCTGTTTTAAGTATGAAGTCTATAACGATTAACTTCTTTGAGGTTAAGATGTTTTATGACTGATGTTTGGCCAACTGGAGACTGTAGGGGATGCTGAATGTTTACTCTGTGAAACCATACTATCTTAACTTCCTTAAAGTAAAGGAAGCAGTAGGACTTTATTCTGAGTGGTGGTCTTAGAGCAGGGACATTTTTACCATTAACTAGAGCAGTCCTGCATTTGTTTAGGTTTAATGGTTAAAAGAAGGGAAGCTACTTGCCTGCGGACAATGGTCAATTAATTGGAGACAGGCTGATTGTTTAACTCCTCCGTAGGTAGTCCTGCTTTGATTATCCTAGTTAGTAAATTAAAACTTCTTAGCTTAAAACATACTGGGACAGAAAAACATATCCTGTTTGAGGAAGGCTTCTTAAAGTAGTTAATCTAAGAAACCATCTTGTGCTGACTCCTCAAGGGAAGTCAGAGAATGTATGGAAGGGAAGTAAATGTTCTTTAGTATTGATCATTAACTCCTAACTGGGCAAGAATGCATTCTTATCAAAGGAGCAGCTCAGAACCTGGGCCCATTCATGGGGCTTTAAACAATGAGGGAAGGGCTACATGCATGCAGGCATACTAGAGAAACCTAATCACAGTTCTTACAGAAAAAGGAGAGTTCTTTTTTTTTTTTATTTATACATACAAGCTGGGGTACAGGCCAGAGGTGTGGGGTGGCAAGAGGCTTCACCAGAGACAGAGTGGGGAGCAGAACAGGCAGATCAGAAGTACACTGCTGAGGGGAGCAGCGGGTGAGGCAGGAGAGGTCTGCCGCACCATGTGGGATTCTCCCCGGCCGGGCGTCGAACTCGCGTCGCCGCTGCCAACAGCTCCATAGTGCAGCGCTTAACCGCTGCGCCACCGCGGAGGCCCAGAGTTCTTGTTATTTTACCTACAAAATGTTATATTTAATTTTCTTATGGGCAGAGATATCGCATCCGACTTCGACCCCGGTTTGCGACCTTGTCAAGCAAATCCTAAGGGAGTCAAGGCGCGGCAGAGAGCGGACACTTCTGCCCCGGTCTCTGGGGATACTCACGCTTAGACCCCTGAGCTACCTTGTAAGGAGCTCCAGGACCAGGGTGCGAGGAAGCCCCATCATGGCAGAGGCTCCGAGGACCCAGCTGAGGTCCGCCAGCATCGTGACCGGGGAGGACTAGCCTCCAGGTGACGTGTCCTCGGCCATCGCTCTCCCCCGCACAAGCCCCGGGGACGGCGCAGGCACAGGTGACGCCTGCCGAGCCCGCCCCGGACTGCGCTTAACAAAGGGGCTGACAAAAGCCACGGGTCTTGGGGGGGTTTGTCCTGCCATCCAGGGAGCCTCAGCCATTGCCATCTCCCTGAACTGCTTCTCTCATCTCTGCTGCTCTCCCAGGCTGGCGTGGAGCTGAGCTTCGGTGTCTAGAACCACTCCCTGGGGTGGCAGGGAACAAACAGGTGAGGGTGGGGCAGGTATTGTAGGGTTACCATATAAAGTATAGGATGCCAAGTTATTCAGCTCTCAGATAAATAGCGACTCATTTTGGGAAGGAGGATATCTTGGGCGATTGTTGGGATGTACTGCATAGTTCTTCACCGTGGATCTGAAATCTGCATACTCCTAGATATCCTTATTTTTTGTCAAAGCTGGAAATCCTAACAGGTAGAGGCTTAAGGCTCTGGACACTCCTCCCAACGTCCTCAGGCTGAGGGAGGTCACGTTGCTCTGTAGCGGGCAGTTGGTGCCCACGCTGGTGCCCGGGCATCGGTGCTCAGAAGCAGGCTCGGGCTCTGCAGGCCCCAAGGATTCCTTCGACCACAGGATGCTGCCCGTCCACAGAGCCGAGATGACAGCTGCAGCCAGAGGAGGGGCTGGCTCTGCTGGAAGTTCCAATTCGCTGTTCTCTCTGGAATAAAACAGAGCAGCCCATCTGGATGCTTCTCCTCACCCTAGCCAGACACCCCTCTTCTGGTCCCCATGCCTGACAAAGGAGAGTGGTGAAGGCTCTCTTCTCCTTTTTCTAGTCCACCACCCCTTCCTTCTGTTATCTGGGTTCATTACCCAGTAATGAAACCCAGTTCATTCTCAGTCTGCCACTGCATCTTCTAAATAGTGGTGGCCGGAGAAGGCTCCAGTCTTACTTTCCGTCCTGCAGCTGCCTCACTCCTCAGTCCCAGCTCATTAGCACAGCTTAGTATTGACTCAAAAATTAGTCAGTTCACTTCTTCCTTCTCCCTCCTACCCTGCCAGGCCCAGAGCTCAAGGGAGAGAGCTACTGAGGGAGTCTTGACCGTGCATCCCAGTTAACCTTTTTGTAATTAGCATAAATAGAGGCCTAAGTGGTCCATCCATCCATCCATCCATCCATCCATCCATCCATCCATCCATCCTGCATTCATCCATTCACCATCCATCCACCCATCATCCATCAAATCCATCCATCCACCCACCCATCCATCCAACCAACATTTATTAAGTGCCTCATACTGGTCAGGAGCAGTTTCAGGAGCTGGGGTCAGGCTGTCTCTTGGAAATTCAAATGACAGAATAAGACAAAAGATAAGGCATGAAAGAAATGGATTCACCTCTCCTGACCTAGAGGGGAAATGTCTGAGAAGAGTTGGGGGTGGGTGCAAAGAGCAGCTTCCAGCTTCCCAAAACATACGTAATCTAGAACCTTAATACCAGGTAGGTGTTACCAGTGCCATCGCTCTTTTATCCCCTAACAACTTTGGAAAAAAGGGAACGTGATGTGGGATAAAGTGCAGTCTTGTAGATGAGTGCCAAGGTGCATCCTCTCCCTGCATTTGTCAGCTAACGCTGCATAACAAACAGTCCTAAACTGCAGCCCCTTAAAACCAGAAGCATCATCACCTCACAATTTGCTGTGAGTCAGGAGTCCAGGAGCTGAGCGGGGGGGTCTCAGTCATGGTCTTTCAGGAGGTGGTGGTTGGGACGCCAAGACACTGGCTGGGGCGTGGTCTTCTGAAGGAAGAGTCTGGGTCCCTGGCTGCCATTGTTGGGGTTTTGGTCCCTGGCTGGCTGATTGAGGGAGCCTCAGGAGCTCCCCGCCAGGCCTCTGTGTAGCGCCGCTCAGGACTTGGGAGCTGGCTTCCCCCATCAGCTGCGTCTTTTGCAATCCAGTCCCAGAAGCGACAGTGTCACTGCTGCCGCCTTCTCCAGGGCACAGAGACCATTCCCGGCCTGGCGTGGGAGGAGACGACACACAAACCTGAGCCCCGGTAGCAGGGGTCACTGGGGTCATCCCGGCCACCACGTTCCCCTTTCCCAAACCTCACCCAGTGCTTTGTCCCGACTCATCCCTTCAGCACGCACCTTGTGAGCTGCTGCTGTGTGCGGTGCTGGGCCGGCCTCTGGCAGTCATCAGTGACCAGGGCAGATTCTGACAATGGTTGGACTGTGCCCACCTGTACGGCTGGCTCAGCAACCCGGTCCCCGGCAGGGGGAGCCTGGGGCCGGTCTGTGAAGGTGAGCCCTGCCGTGCATGTGGCTCTGCCGTGTGTGCCTGTGTGTGTGCGTGTGTGTGTGCACATGTGTGAGCACACGCACGTGCTCTTTCAACAGGAGGTATCCTTCACTTTCCTCCTTCCCAGTGTCCACTCCATAATGCTCAGCCGAGCTGCCTTGGCCGAGTTCATTTCTCGAGCTCTCCTTTAGATGTCTCTGCAGGACCCAAGGCGCATTCTTTCAGACATTCTCGAAGGTAACAACATTGCTCTGTGGGGCTAGGTTTGTGGGGTGGGGAGGGGGATGGGGTATTCATGCAGACCCTGCTCTGGAGCTACTTCAGAATGTGAACTACCTCCACTGCAACTACCTCCACTTCACACCCTCCACATATGCACACGTGCACACACACAATATGTGCACAAACACATTTAACACACAAAGGCACAGAAACACATAACTGTTCACACATACAACACATGCACACATACCTAACATGCACACACACGCCACACACCTATACACACACCACACACATACACACATACACACATCAATCCACACATGGCACGCATCACACACATCCACACACAGAAACACACACGGGTACACACGCACACAAACACTAGTCCATATGCATGCACATGCACACTGGCATACACAGACCTAAAAGAAAGGTGAACACACTCTGAAACATTTTTCATGAACTGACCCTAAAGTCCGTTTCAGAAGGTGAACTTCAAAGCAAGCTGCTTTGCTGCGGAACAGCCATATCCCCGAAAGTCTCTCCGGGGACAGTGTGACTGAGACACCCTCATGCTCTCGGAGCTCTGGAATGTTCTTCTTCAGACCTGGTGACTCCCACTGTTGGAGATGACAAGGGACCTTCTACAGTTTTGTTTTGGTCCAGTGTTAACTCCAGACTGTCCTGGGTTTTGTTTTGAGGGGCTCTTCCCAGGTTGGGGACAGTGGCATCAGGAGTTGGGGTCCCTGCCTTGTCGTTGCCATCCTTTGGGGTGAGTGGGAGCCGTGGCTCCAGCCCGTGGGCCCCGGCGGTCCAGGCTCTCCCTCTCGCCCCCGAGAGCAGCTGTGCCGCTGGCCCGCCTGCCACTGCCTTTTGGGGAGAAGCAGATGGAAACCCACACACTCGCCCCTGCCCCCCACTGCTCCTGGCCCAGTGCCAGCATCCACACCCGTCCTCCCTTTCTCCTATCTGGGCACTTGAGGGAGCCTTTACAGTTTGGTAAACAATCGTTCAGTTTGATCTGCCTTCAGTCCGCCCTCTCTTCCTGCCAGCACAAATAATTTGGCAACATAAACACTGTCATCGGTGATCGTCTGCAAACTCCCTTCCGTCAGTGCGCTTTATTTATTTATTTCAAAAGAAAGCAAAAAAGGAAGGCGCTCTGGAAGCTATCAGAGTGGGTTATGTTCTTTTCTTCTGTCTGCAGAGTTTCAAGAGATTTGATAAAATGTCCTGACAGCTGGCAAGCTCCGGCTGCTTTTAAGTGAGGGCTAATCCATCCCCCCATATTGGGCTTGAAGTCAGGGCTGGTGTCGATGAAAGGGCCGCCCCTGCCCCGTCGCGGTGGCCGTGCCACGTGCCAGGGCTCAGCTAAGCACCCTGGCGTGGCGCTGAAACGAAGCCAGCCCTCCACCATCTGGCCCTGATTGTAAACATGTGTATACAAAGTGAGTGTCACTTCAGCTAATTCACGAGGCCCGGCTGCCTTTGTGGTGGCTGCAGCTGTCCCTGGGGAGAGGCGCAGAGCAGTGGCCCTGGAGGACATCGGGCGGCGGGGCTGGAAAGCCCTTTTTCCAGCAGGGAGGGACACAGCGTGGCTCAGACACCCAGCCCGGCTCTCTGTATCCACACCCGCTGATGGCTTAACTCAAACGTCTTCTCCATCTCTGCTTTGGTGTTTATCGTTTCCCTTCCAACTGCAAATACCTTCCGGGCAGGCTGTGTTGCTTCGGGTCTCTTCCAAGTCTTGTGCTTGAGAAGGTATTGTTGAATTAAAAAAACTTGACCATGGTGCAAGGGGTTGAGTCTCAGCACTATGAAGCTATCCAGAGCCACTGCAGCACGAGTTCGATCCCCGACCAGGGAGCTTCCCACAGGGCGCGGCAGACCTCTCCTGTCTCCCTGCTGCTCCCCTCAGCAGTGTACTTCAGTAGATCCTCCTGTTCTGCTCCCCACTCTGTCTCTGGAGAATCCTTTCACCCCCCGCACCTCTGGCCTATACCCCAGCTCTTGTATGCATAAATAAATCTTTTAAAAACAAAAAATCCGACCAGCAATTTCTTCTTCATGCCTATCCAACAGCCCTTGGTGCTTCCTTGTGTGGATTTGCACTATTACTGTGTTTGTGGGCGGGGAGGTGGCCTCTTCCTTCCGGGGCAGAGGCCGCGACCCACGAGCTCTGTCTCCAGCCACGGCGAGTGAGGTCTCAGAAGCGGCCCATAATCTCCGCGCGGACCCTCTTGGAGGTGTTGGAAACCCCACATCTTGATGTCCCTGGTCCCAGGGGGCGGTCAGGTGAGTGCAGCTGAGTGTGGGGTCCTCTTGAGCCCGGCCAACTCACTCCGAGGGCCCCACGTTCCAGGTTCCGAGGCAGCTGGGGTCTTTCCGGGCCTGCTCCTTCTCTCAGGTTTTGGCTCCGCTGGCAGGTGTGGCCGCATCTGTTGGCCGGGGAGCTGCCCAAGACCCTGAGTCTGGACTGGCAGGTGCCCCCACCCCCCTTACTCCCTCGGAGCCCCGTTTGTTTTGTCCTGCTCCCCTCCCCCTACTCTACCCGGAGGAGCGAGTGACACTCTTCAACTCCCCCTCCCTGTCTCCTCAAAAACACAACAGATTTAATTTTCCACACATGTGAAAAAATGCACTTCTCCAAACAGCCCCAGGGACTCGCAGAGAAGGAGAAAGCTAATTATCTTCTGCATTTCCTTCCAGCGGGTGCGCTGAGGGGATGGCAAGCAGAAGTCAGCAGGGCCGAGGGCAGCCCAAGATGGCACCTTGGGCACCGGGGGCCGGACTGTCCACACTCTGGGGAACAGGGTGCAGGGGGCACAGGGAGCCTGTGCTTCCTGTCTCCGGACTTGGCATCTGGCATGTGGTGGCAGGACCCCCGCCCCCAGCAGACCCCGCAGGTGTGGCTCTCGAGGTCAGGTCCATCCTGGCACTGCCGCCAGAGCCAGTGCCCAGGGAACGAGGCCACCTGGGAGCCACAGCACCAGCAAGAGGTAGGGGCAGTGGAGGCTCAGAACCCCCGGGATTCTGATTTCCTAGGAAAGGGGTGAGCGTGGGGGTCTGGCCATCAACCACCCAACCTTAAAGAATCACAACGAGGCCCGCCCTCCCCGAAACGCCCTCCGTGACAGACGCCTAATTAAAGCTGGACGGAAACAGCAAAACCACTTAATCCAGACTGTATTTGCCTTGCTAATTTAGGTGTGCGAGTGTGTATGTGTGAGTGTGTTTTCCTGTTGGGCGAGTGTTTATAAAATCTTAATTAGGTTGCGTGCATTGGAACAGAGATGGAAATGCGTCTTTTTTTTTTTTTTTTATTAGTGGTATCGCATCCTCGGGGACATCGCAGCCCTGTTGCCTGAAAGTAGCAATGGCTCCGGCGACGGTTCCGGGTGAGGAGAGGGAAGATTCTCCGGCTCTATTGCAGATGGAGTCCTGATAGTGCATTTTTTTTTTTTTTAATCCAAACCTCAAATTGGACCCAAAGCAGCTATTTATAACCTGCCAGGAGAAGCTGGCATTTCAATATCCATCTCATCATGGATAAATGTCTCTTGACCCCTGATGTGACGGGCACGCAGGGGCAGGAGGGACGCACCGTGCACGCAGGCGTCCTCGAGGTGAACCGGGGAGTGTGGGTGATGTGTCATAGTGCCCCTCGCCACACCTGCCTCCTGTTCCTGTCCCTGCCAGCCTGGACAGCCCCTCTCCCCTCCAGCGCCTGCCTGGGGACAGCAAAGGGACAAGCTTGCAGGGGAGGGGACGGCGGCAGGAGGCTGGCTGTGATGCCAGCTTGGAGACGTGAGACTCTCCCTCTCAGTGGTGGCCCCTCGAAAGGGCCGCCTGGGCAGTGCTGAGGGTCTGAGTGCGGGGAACAGCGAGAGACCGTGGACCAGGGTGCAAGGGTCAGTTGGAACGAGGGGGAGTTGCACCTCCTCAGCTTGGTCCTGCTGGGGACAGAGGTGGATGACCCTCTCCGATCCTCTGTGACTTCCAGGCCTCCAGCTGGTGACAAAGGCCAAGACATCTGAGAGGGTTGAGGGGTCTTCATCACAAGAGAAAGACACTGCCCGCCTTGTCAGCCGAAGTATCGGGGGACACTGCCTACATCCACCCACATTTCACTGTCTCTCGTTGCCTTTGACCTTGTCAGGCTGCACATTCTGACTCATTGCACCTGGGCCGGGCCTGAGATCCCGCCTTTCTAATCAGCTGGGCCAGGGACCACACTTTGAGTAGCCGGCATCTAGAGTCCGGCCCAGCCTCACCTGGAAGCTGTTGAAACGCGGATCTCTGTCCCCCTCCAGGGATTCTGATTGCTCCATTCTGAGGCAGAACCTGGGAATTCACGTTTTGAGCCGTCACCCAGGTGCGGATGAGGGGCTCGTGCAGACGCCCGGAGCGTCACTGCTTTCTAGCGCCGAGACCTGTCCCGGAAGCCCAGGGCCAGGCAGGGGCCTCGAGGCGGAGCTGGTGAGTATGCTGTGCAGCGACGCCACACCTTGACACCCGGGCAGCGACGCCACACCTTGACACCCGGGCAGCGATGCCACACCTTGACACCCGGGCAGCGACGCCACACCTTGACACCCGGGCAGCGACGCCGCACCTTGACACCCGGGCAGCGATGCCACACCTTGACACCCGGGCAGCGATGCCGCACCTTGACACCCGGGCAGCGACGCCGCACCTTGACACCCGGGCAGCGACGCCACACCTTGACACCCGGGCAGCGACGCCGCACCCTGACACCCGGGCAGCGACGCCACACCCTGACATGCAGCGGCTCCCGTGTGCAGTACCAGGGTGAGAGAAGTTGAAATAAGGGCAGAAGAGAGGGGAAGAGACGGTTTAGTGCGAGTGGAGAGGAAGGTCCTTCCGGGTGGAGGGAGCTTCCCGTGCAAGGCGGCACAAGCAGGAAAATGCAAGAGTGCTCCCTACAGATGCACCCCTCCCTCCTCACCCTGCCCCCACTCAAGAGGATTCCCAAGGGGAGGGCTGTCCCCTGCCCCCCGGGACCAGGAGCCACTCCCCCTTTCAGAACACCTGGGAGATGTTGAAACATGATTGAGGGCTCAGCCTCTCCCCCAGAGAGTCTGAATTAATTGGTTTTCGGTTGGACCCAACATTAGTATTTTTTTTTTTAAATAAAGCTTCTTCAGAAATTCTAATACTCAGGCAGGGCTGAGAACCACTGGCCTGGCTACAATTTGTGGGGAGTTAGACAAGGTTGTGCCCCCTTCCTGATTCATAGCGCCCCTACTGCATCCCCTCCCCCCCAAAAGCAGGTAGCTGAACATCTGGTCCACATCCGCCCGGTGGCACCCAGAGTGGGGCGACCTACTTTTCTGCCTGTGGCTTCTCTTGCACGAGGGGCTCTGGGGACTGAGGGGCAGATGGAAATGTCAGCGCGGCTGTGTTGACGCCGCATTTGGGTGTCACCCAAGACTTGTTCCTCTATCAGACTCCGAATGTGGTGTTTAGACAGTGAGCTGCTGCCGCCGGGCTCTGGGGAGATCGAAGCCTCCGACAGCACCCAGAGACGCCCTGGGGTTCTGCTGCCAAGTGCTGGCAGCCCCAGTTTGGGGCAGGGCGACACAGAGGACGCATGGCGTGTCGGCCCAGGGCCACGAGCATCTGGGGAAATCTGCTCGCCTCCAGGGCTGTCTCTCCTGGCTGCCCCAGAACTGGGGTGCACGCTGGCCCACACACCTCTGGGCCACTGGCCCCGGTGCATTCATGCTGATGGCTGGGTGTGGGTCCCAGGACCTGGCATCCTTCCCTGTGAGTGGAGATGGGGCCATGGAAAATGAGGCGATCTCTTCCAGAAGGTTCCATCCCAATGGTTCCATCTTGGGGCTCAGAGGCTCAGGAGATGCCCTCTTCTTCCATTTCTTCCCTTTCAGGGAAAGTAGGGAGGGCTGGCTCCCCACCCTCCTGTGGCCCCAGTGAGCTGACGGCCAGGCTACTGCCCAACTGGACGGCTGAGCCTCTCTGGGCTGCCCCTTGCATCTGCGGGAGCCTCCTGTGAGTCTTTGGGAGCCAAGCCTGGGAGCCTGGAGGAGCTGAGCTTGTGGGGAGCGCAGGCGTCCTCCCGGGCAGGGCTCTGTCCTCCACGTTTATTAACCTTGCCGGCACGGGGCGGGAGCGGGGCGGGAGCGCCGTGCGTGTCTGCGTCTCTAAGTCTCCACGCGAGCTCTCAAAGAACTTCAATTATTGCGCACGGGCTCCCCTCCCCCATTTTTGTAGCTGCTGTTATTAACACCCCTCCAGCCCCCCGGTTGGATTTCTGAAAGGACAGTTCGTCTCAGCTTGACAGAGTTTGAGGACATGTGCATAACCGGATACACTTGGGCTGGGCCTCGGCACCACCCTGCCCAGTCTTCATTCTCCCTTGATGAGAAGCGAGGGAGGCCCCCTTGCTCCCCTCCTACACAGCCTCCGCTTCCTAGACTTTGAGAGGCTCTCTCTGGCCCTCCTCCCCCATTAGGAAAGAGACCCCCAGACTGCGCCATTTGGTCCCGCACGGCCTGGGGCATTTTCTAGCCTTCCCATCACCTCTGCTCTCAGAGGCAGGGGCGGCGGGCAGCCCACGGGAAGGGCAGCTCTGGGCAGACAGGATGCCTTGACTGCGACAGCGGTGAGGAGAGGCCCTCCCCAGCAAGTGGGGAGCTGCTGTCCCCGCCTTCCGCCTCCCCCTCTTCCACGTTGCCCTGAGGGTGCTGAGTGTGTGAGCCTGACACTCCTGGGCTCAGCAGGGGCATGGATTTGTGGCAATGGCAGGGACACCCCTCTGGGTCCCTGTAGACGCAGGTGGTGCTGGGGTCATACCTGCTCGTGGCTCAGGCTCCAGCCAGGGCACCAGTGGGGAGATGGGGTGCCGGGCAGCAGAGGCTGTGGGCCCGCAGGAGCCCAGCATAGGGGGGCAGGGGGCAATCCCGAGTCTCCTGCCCACCCTGAAAGTGTGGGAATAAGTGAGCGGCCCTCCCAGCCTTCATCTTTGGAAGTTTCTGGATGAAACATCTCTTGTTTGCCAGGGCAAGGAGGGAACAGCAATGGTGGCCTGAACATGAGGCGACCCCCTGCACCCCCGACCTGGCACGGGGGAGCTGCCCTGCACTGCTCCCTTCTGCTCCCCTGGCTGGCTCACACGGGCCTCCTGCAGGGCCGCTCCTCTGGCCTCTTCCCAGACCCCTGTTGTCCCACCACCTCCTTTTGGCTCCTGTCCACCCCCACCCAAGCAGGAGGCGACCCCCCTGGAATGCTCAGCGCTCACGCGCCACTTTGAAGTGGGGCACATCAATTTCGCCTTCTTATCCGAGTTATCTCCCTGCATATCTTATATCATCTCCGAGTCGGCGAGCTCCTTAACGACAGCAGTCATACCTCATCCGCCTTTATGGCCGCGCCGCACCCAGCCCTGCAAATGCTGATTGAATGAAGAGATGCTCAGCCCAGTGACATCCCGGGGATGCGTGTCATCATGGGAACTCACTCATCTCGGTCCGCTATTGAAGTCAGGGCCTCTGTCGGGCTAGGAAGGAGACAGGAGGGACACGCTCCTCTGAGTTGTCAATCAATTAGCAGGTATTTCCTGCCACGCATCCCATTACTATGTGACGGATTTGGATGCGGGGTTCGGGGGGGCTGAGTGCATGGACAGCAAGCAGGCAGGTGTCACTCTCCCACCTTCGGCCTCTAGGACTCACAGCCCCTGACCCTCTTGAGCACGGCTGGCGAGGGTGGCGGGCATGGCCCTGCAGTGCCCTGGAGCTCCCATCCTGCCTCCCCCAGCCGCCGACCGGCTCTCCCAGACCTGCCCTTCCACGCGCTTTGCCTGCCTGTCACCAGACGTGTGTCTTTTCTCTGTCACTCTGTTCTCGCTCCCTGTCCATCCTCCGCATATGGTTTCACATCAGTGTCTGTCACGCAGTCACACGTCACGGTGACGGACACATTCTGCCAAGTGCATTGTGAGGTGATGTTGAGTTGTGTGAACACAACAACGGCGGTGGATCTTGCGCACTTGGGGACTGCGATGAACAGCACAGCGTGAGCTCTGATCCAGCGCGAGGGGAACAATGCTACCAAGAGGCTCCGTGTTGCTGGCAGAAGATGCACAATGGCAGTATGGCAGCCTTGATGTCACTGAAGCTATGACAGCATTGCAGTTATGACATCACTATAGTTATGATGTCACTACCTATGACATCACTGCAGTTCTGACATCACCACACTATGATGTCACTGAGGGACCACCACAGGATAAACACTTCATCACTGACTAAGTGATGCACAGCACAGGCCTGTCTTTGTGGCTTCGGTGGCTGAGGCTCACATGGGCTAAGTCATAGTGCAGTGGCTTTGGGAACTGTGCCTCCCTCCACCCTGGCCAGGCTTCTCGGTTCCACGTGCTCACTCAGAGAGCAGGTCCTCTCTGGTTCGGCCCTGCTGTCTTTTTGGTGCAGTCATGATGGACAACTTGGGGAAAGTCTTTGCTCAGAGGTTGTGGTCTCAATGGGGACAATCAGGCTTCTATGTTCTATGGTCACCAACGACCCCAAACTGCAGGATGTGGTGGTCAGCATTTAAACACCTTCCCCCAGACTCCCCTCCATGCTTATGCAAATGCCAACCTAGGTGCTGCTGTGGAGGGGCCGGGCAGACGTAACTGTGGTGACTAATCATCTGAGCTGAGTCAGGGAGAATATCCTGGAATGTCTGGGCAGACCCCACGTAGCCCATGAGTCCTTACACCAGAAAGGTTGCAAGGTCAGAACCCAGAAAAGGGAGAAGTCAGGTTTCAAGTGGAGAAGCTTCTGCTGCCTTTGCCTGAGGGCTGTGCGCCGGACCAGAAAGAAGCTCCTCGAAGCCTAGAGCAGCCCCCGCGGACACCCGACCAGGAATGGGGACCTCAACCTCATAACCTCAAGGAACTGACTTCAGGTAACAACACGCATGAGCTTCACAACATGTCCCCAGAGGCCCTCGGGAGAAGCCCGCTTGCTGATGCCTTGATTCTGTCCTCAAACCTGGTGCCAACCCGGGCTTCGGACCCAGGGAACGCTACTCTCGTGTCGCTGATGCCTCTGCGTTTGTGGGGATCTGCGGGGCAGCAACAGAACCAGCACAGAGGATCTTTCGGGGCTGGTCTCAGGTCTGTGGGTGTCCATTGAGGCTCGTGCGGCTGGGCCAGGCTGGGCTGCGGGGCTGATGCGAGGCCACTTCTGTGTCCCTATTTACCCTGGGGCGTGCTCTTCCCAGACAGTGGACGAGACACAGGTGGTGCCAGGAGGCTGGGAGCTTGTGCACGAGAGACCTGGCTGCATCGCTGCACCAGGGCCGCAGACTTACGCGTGAGCCCAAAGTCACGGGGCCAAGTCCAGAAGCAGTGGCCGGGGGTGGACGCCACTTCTGGGGGTGGCTGGAGGGGAGGGTGCTGCTAAGACACAGAGAGAGTGGAGAACAGGACCAAGTTCCCTTCTCTGTACCCTCCCTGCTGAGAAGTTAACCTGTTGCCTCATCCTGTTGTTCTTCCCAGCGCACTTACTGCTTCTATCATGTAATTTAGTTCCTGTATCCTGTGTGTGTGTGTGTGTGTGTGTGTGCGCGCGCGCGTGTCCACCCTGGAACATAAGCCCCATGAAGGGGAAAAACGCCTTCGTTCTGAGGCCCTTCGATCAGACCCAGACATAGCAGGAGGCCGGATGGATCAGACCCATCCGAGCACTCTTCCTAGTGCTCGGATGAAGGAGTGAGTGAGTGAATGAGTGACCGCAGCTGCGACTCCACCCTCAGAGTCCTCCTTAGGGCTTGTGACTCACTTTGTACAGGAAGAGCCCCCCTGCGCTCTGGGGAGTGGGTTAGAACCTCTCCTCACCCCTCGGGAAACGCGCTCCCCAGCTCTGGTTTGGATCCTCCAATGCTCACGGGGGTTATGTGATATTCTAAAAATAACTCCCCCAAATTTGCTATGATCACCACCCTGTCTGCCCTCCCTCTGGCTGCAGGAGGGGTCCACGTCTATAAATTCAAACACCAGGGCACGCCCAGTCCCCAGGGCCTCGCTCCTGAAGCTAAATCATAATCCCCGATTTCTGGCAGAATTTCTGGGTAGCGCTTGGCTTCCTTGAGCGTGAAAGGACAGGCTGCTCCTGCCAAACATAACACCGGGCCATAAAGCTGGCTGGGGTGCTGGTGCCCTTCGGAGTCAGCTAATTGGTGTTTCAACTGGTGTTTGGTGTGGTCGGCACGGGCATCTGTTAACTCTTTCCGTCCCACAGCTGAAGGAACGGTCCCTGCTTTGGAGAGAGGGAATGGGACTGGCTTTTCCAAGGTTACATGCCTGGGGGTGACGGAGCAGAGTTTCAAGGTCAGGGGTCAGAGGTCAGGGCTCATTCCCCAAAGAGAAATGGATCCAAAAGTACTTAAGTTGGGCTCACCTGGGATATGGCCATTATTATATAGTGTGAAGGTTGTGTGTGGGCATGTAATGGAGAGAGATACAGAGAATCATCTTCTACAGTCTGCAACTTGGCCTGCTTGTGTCCCCTCACTGTAGACCCTTTCAACAACTTCTGGACTCTGAATATAAAGACTAAGTTAATGCCCAAGGAGGGGGCACATGAGGTGGCACAGGGGACAGAGACGACTGGATACCTCTAGTCTTAAGCAGGGAACCACTGTCCCGAGGGCCCATCCTCCTCCTCACCACCCCAATAATATCATTAATAATAATTATCAACCATTTGCTAATTGTCAGGCATCCATTAAAAATCCATTATAGGTAGTATAATTATGCCCATTATACAGAAAAGCAAACCGAGGCTCTGCAGATTCGTACCCAAGGACACACATTTGTTAATTGGTGGAGCTGGGCTGGGGCCATCTCTTTGCGACAGCACAATACCTGGCGAGAACAGAATGCTACCTGCACATTGCACTCCAGACCCACCCACTCAAGGGTCAGGGATGGGAACCCAGGGGGCACCCATGATGCCAGGAACCCAGGATCCCCTGACCTCCTGGGGTGGGGGAGGGGAACAACACAGGCAGTTGTATTAAAATGCAAATTTTTGCCTTGCTTGCTGGTTTATCATCTGACTCGTTATGCAATTTGCCAGTTATAGAAGAAAAATTACCATAATGGGGCCTTAGGGAATGGTTGTAAAAAGGAGACCAAACGTTACTTATCGGCTGTTCCGCTACAATTATCTACCGCGTTTGTTCTTTTCCTCCCCAGGAAAATGAAAACATCAGTGCCAAAGACGGGGTGCTGACCAGGCAGGAGGAGTGCGCAGCAAAGAGGCGGCATCTTGGAGATGCTTCCCCTGAACCCTGCTGTCCCCGCGGACCCCAGTCCCACAGCTGTTGCCTCCCTGGGGTGCTCCCTCTGTGGAGCAGCAGGCTGGGGATCTGAGCAGGGAGAGTCTCTGCTGCGGCTAAGTCCTGATTGGCTCCTACTGCCCTTCTTGGGGTACAGGCTTGAGGTGGAAGGAGGAGGACCCCCTAAGCCTCCTTCCTTAGTCTCATCCGGGTCTGGCCAGACCTTGGCGCTCAGGAAGGCTGCAGGCTGCTGGACATCTGCAAGGATGCAGTTGCGTGGGGGCTGCACCCCTGAAGCACCCCCATCCTGAGGCCCCGGCCACCCCTCCTGTGCTCAGTCACCTTTCCAACCTGCACCTGCTCCCCTCACCCTGCTCCCGGGCACCCAGTGCGCGGGCAGGTGCTGGGTCTTATTTAACCTGACGCGCAGGACCTCGCTCGGTGCTTGGAATAAACAAGCAGGAAATAAACATTTGGTGAATGAAGGAAAGTGTCTGTCTGTGAACATCTGTGTGTGTTTCCAGGTTATTCCACACTTGTCTCCCCAAGGTCTGGCTCTTTTCAGCTCCAGCCAAATCTGCAGCAAACCCTGAGGTTTCTGATGATTTCTCAGGCTTCTCTAACCAGCGTATTAAAACGGACAGGGGGCAGGCGTTGGGTTCCAGTTGCCATGCAGAGATCTTGACTTTCTGCAAGTCTTCGGCTTCCCCCTCATTCTTTGGCTCTCCCCAGTGACTTCGGGCTTCTTCGATCTTGACTCCTGGAGTACCTGCCTCTGGTTTATTGCTGCCACAAGAGGAGGGATAAGCCGCCTGCTGCCCTGAGTTAACATTGCAAAGGACAATGCAAAGTGAGGTTCAGAAAGCTCTGAGACCACCTCTGGCGAGGGGTCCCCCCGATATCTGGTTTCTGCATCAGTCTGTGCACTATTGTAAGTTAGAGACTCAGCTGGGGGTGCTCTATGCCGGGTTTGGGGTCCGGGGCCTAGATGGATTAGAACCCAAATTTTCAGTTTGCTCTCTGTCTGGCCAACCCTTTTAGAGTCCAAGCAAGTCGGTGTTCGCGTTCTCGCGCGGCGAGCCCGGACGGCAGCCTCGTGGGGACAGTGCTTTAGAGCTGAGCCTTGAGTGCCTGGCGCTGGGGCACAGATCCTAAATCTGAGCGTGACTTTTGATGCCACAGCGACTAAACTGAAAATTGCCTGCTGTTTTGACATTTTTCAACGGGAAGCATTATGAGACCGTAAACAATGAACACCTGTGCCGCGTGTCGTATACTGTGCTCTCAATAAAGCCAGTTAGAGAAAAGAAAATGACATGACGAGAATCACGAGGAAGAGAAAACACGTGTCCGGCCTGGGCTGCACGTGTGGGTGCTGTTCTCTGTTCGTGGACAAGAAAACCTGCGTGGAGGTGGGCTCGCCTCGTGCAAGCTGCCTTGCCAAAGGGTCCCCGTCTCTGTACCTTCCTCGAAGAGCACAGGCATCTCGCATGGTCCGAAGGTTCTTTCCCAAAGAGGAAAATAAGGGTTTGGGATGAGAAGCCCCAGCGTCTTCCGTGACACTCCCAAGGCGGGGTCCCCAAGGTGAACCTGACGTCTGCTTTTTACAGTCTTCCAGCTGAGCATGGTTTTGACTTTTTAACTGATTGAAAAACGTCAAAAGAATAATATTCTCTGACACGTGAAATGACAGCAAATATAAATCGCGGTGAGCAGTTTTATTAGAGACACAGCCGGCGCTCACGTCCGCATGTCTGTGACTGGCTTCGCGGTGGCAGTGCCGAGTGTTCGTGACAGAGACGGTGGGACCGGCAAAGCGAGAATGTTTACCATCTGGCCCTTTACAGGAAACGTTTCTGATTCCCTGTTCTGGAGCCCAGATGGTCTCTCTCTGCCCCCACCCCCAGTTCCTAGGGCGTCCCCCCCACTTGGCAATCTGCAAAACCCAGGACATTTACCTGCCTTTGGGGAAGATTCTCTCCTACTTCACTGTACTTTTAAAAATAAAGAGAGAGAGATGTATTAAAGAATGAAGCTGGGAGCAAGTCATTCTTGGAATATAATATCTTTTTTTGTGTCCTGCCTGAAGTCACTTGATTTCTCTCTGGACCTCATGATTCTCCCCCTAAGGCTGCCAGAAAGCGATGGAAAAGGCGATCGTTCGGGGAGGTTGGTGCTGGTCTTATGGTCCAAAGAGTCAAGTTCTGACCTTATTTAAAAGAGGTCAGAACTTATTTAAAAAAAAAAAGTGTCTGACCTTATTTAAAGCGTTCCATCTGTCCCTACCTTGGATCTGCTTGTCCTTGTTAGACATGTGGCAATTTGGGGTTTTAAAAATACGATCCTTGTAACAACAGGCACGTGGTACTCAGCATTCAACCAACAGATATTTATTCAGCACCCAGCATGGGCATATGTCGCCCAATCCTCCAGGGAGACGTGGGGAAAGCAGTAAGATGAGGGCCCTGTGCGCAGAGAGCTTTGACACGTGATGCTGCTATACCCACCACCCATCACCGGATAGAACAGTTTCCTGGGTGCCCACCTCCGTATGTGTGCTCACCACTTGGCATCCACAGTTCGAACACCACCCCCTCCATGGGAAGACAAGATTAGCTCCCTTTCTGGATGAGGTAACCAAAGCTCAGCACCCAAGTTCCCCCATCCAGAGGGTGGTCTCTGCATCAGCCAGCCCCCAAAGCCCAAGTCCCCCAGCTGAAAGTCATTGCCAGCAGAGAGCCCAGCCTTGATGGAGGAAAGAGCAGAAAAAGATGGCGCTACTGTTGCTCCCTAGACTTGACTCAGCAGAAGAGGTAGGGAAGGGTGTGCTGGTTTATCTTGGGACAAGGCTCCTGATGAATTCTTAGGGAGCACTCATGGAAGAAATTTTCTAAACTCTCTGGGCCCCAGGGAGCCATGCTTCACTTTTGGCTGAGCAGGTGGAACAGAAGGGCAAGGTGATATGCTTACTTCATTCCGCCTTGAATTGCTAGCTGGCGTGTCTGTCTTCCATTCCTCACTGGACTGTAAACTCCTTGGTCACAGGGATAATCTCTCAGTCACTACTCCGTATCCCAAACAATTTTATACCCCACTGTAAGCTAGCTGTGGGGCTCGGGGCTTTGGATGCAGTAGGTCTTCAGGAGATACTTATTACATTAATGAGTCTCTGAGGCTTCATACCAATGACAGACCTTTTCTAGAAGCTGCCAGGAGATTCCAGGGTGTCTGAAAAAAGAGGGAGGATGACCCAGCTAGGGGTATCCGCTTCCCCATCTCCCACACCATCGTGTGGGTCTGATACGAAAGAGATGTTTTCTCTACCACTAAGTAGAGTCATAGGTTGATATGCTGTTTCTTCCTAAGTCCAGTCTGACTACAAAAGGAGATGAAGTTTCTTCTCGTCTTTCTGTTCAATCCCAGGCTAAGAAGATGGTGGCCTGACCTTGGCATGGCCTCAGGGGCCATCCCCCAGACCACTGTCCTCCTTGAAGTAAGACCAGTAGGCGGAACCAGCGCTCATCGCTAAGTTCCGGTTTCTAGTTGGAGGACACACCACCCCCGGGCCGCTGACCATGGGTCACTCTGGCCCTCCTTGCAGGGGTGTCGCCTTAAAACTCGTCCTCAACAGCCAGCCGCTCTGAGCACCATCAAGTCAGCCCAACAGCCAGTCAAGAGCATATAAGTGGCCATTTTGTAACCATGAACCTAAAGATTTGGTGTGAGGGCATTAAAAAGACAAGACACTTTCATTTGGGATCAAAGAATTGCAATTTGGGGTACACAGATTCAAGCAGAAAACCTAAGCGGTGCCCCAATGAGTGGGTGTAGGCGCAGGAAGGCACCAGGAGCTGCACAGACGGGTCTAAAGGGATTAGAGTTCTGGAGCCCTTGGTGGCTTTTTATGCTTTTAATCGTCTTTCATCGAGTGGCAACCAGGTACAAGGCAGGCAATGGGGCCTGGGGGCTGGGGGGCTGGGAGGCCCCGGCGAATCTTCACTCTCTCAGGCTCCCTGTGGCATTTCATGGCCTCTGCTGCACCCTAAATGGTCCTCTGCTTCTACTCTATTCTCTCTGCTGCTTTTGCTTCTTCCTCCTATTATAAGTCCAGTTTCTGGCTCAGGTGCGCCCACTCACGCAGGCCCACACCCTACTCCAGGTGCTCACCATGAAGCATGTGTATAGCCTGCAGAGGTCCATCATTAAGGAGAAGGTGGAAAAATCTGATAATTCTCATTTACCCTATAGGGGGATTTTATGGAAGGAAGGAAGAGGTGGTAAGTAGTTTAAGGGTCAGTCAGTGTTAAGTTTATTCGTGGCTGTTCATCTTTGGTTACTGATTCCCTGGGAAGGACACAAAAGGCGTGGCCTGGTCCAGTCCTCAGGCTGAAAGTCCACAATCATCAGCCCCCACTGGATGGCTTCTCAGATTATTGTTTGCCTGAAGGTTTCTTAAAACACTTGCTTTCTGACCAGTCAGAAGGTCTTTAGCCTGTTGCAAGCAAGATAGGTGATGCAATTTCTTTGTAATGGCTCCCTGCTCCACTTTAAAGATGGCTCCACAGATGTCAACTGTACATCACACGTCTCAAGAATTTGGGGTGGTGGACAGACCCCCCAAAAGGACACATCTCTTTAATGTTCAAAGGCTGCAGCCTCCGTGACCTATCCCCTCTGTCTGTTGCTGCCTCTTTCCAGCACTCAAATTGTCAAAGTGCAGCTTGCTGCCCAGACAGCCAGGACTGGCTTCTTCGGTGGGATGGGCCTGCCCCCACCTAAGGAGGGTGGCGGATGTTTGCAGTTCCCAAGTCATTCCCCAAAGGCTCTGCAGAACTTTGGGAAAGTCCTGAATTCATGCACAGCCCACCCCTGTCCCCTGCTCCCGCCCCTTCCACGCCCGATTCACATTTTTTTTGGAGCCCATTTTGCTCGTCTCAGCCCCCCTGTGCTGTGAGATTCATGAGCACCTGCAGCTGTGAGTCTGGGAGGATCTGTAGGATGTTACAGGGGCAAAGGAAGAGAACAGGCTTCTGTAGGGTAAATGAAAGAGGCATCAGGTTTTTCTGCGCTCCCATCGATGATGGACCCCTGTGGGCCTGCACGCACCCCTGATGGCGGGCGCTGGGAGTGGGGGGTGGGCCTGCGTGAGTGGGCGCACCTGGGCCAGAGACTGGGCTTAGCAGCACCACCAGCAGCAGCAGTGGTGGCACAGAACGGAGTGCGGTGCAGCAGAGGCCACGAGACGACGCCAGAGAGCCCAGAGAAAGAGTGAAGATTCGCTGGGGGCTGGGAGGCCTGCCAGCCCCCCGGCCCCCCAACCCCCCAACCTGCCCTGTACCTGGCTGTCTCACTCAAAAGACCATTAAAAGCCTTAAAAGCCTAAAAAGCCACCGAGGGCTCTAGGACTCCTTTCCTTTAGACCCGTCTGCGCAGCTCCGTAGAGAACCTGCTCCCGGTGCCATCCCGCCCCTATAGCTTCCTTTGTCTCGACACTGTTGCCACTGGAGCCTGGTCTGTGTGCATGTGTGTGTGTGTGTGTGTGTGTGTGTGTGCGCGCGCAAACACACTGTGTGTGTGCAGCAGCAACACTGCTGGCCTCTGCCCACTTGTGCCAGCAGCACCGCCTGCTTCCTGTTGTGACGGTCTAAAATGTCTCTAGATGTTCCAAATGTCTCCTCGGGGACAAGAGAACCACGAAGAAAAAGGAAAACAGAAATGGTTAGAGAATTGTTTCATTTATTTTGAATCCACGACAGTGCCACTAAGCTGTGTTCAGGGCCCCTAGCCCTTAACCTTGGGCTGGTCTATTCAACATTAGCCTCTGTCAAAGTACGGAGGAAATCATCCCGAGCCCCTCTGGGTGCTCTGAGACTGGAAAATAATCAGACAGGCATCAGATGGATTGATAAGAGGAAAAGCCAAGAAGAAATTTAATAGTAAACACATGCTCCTCTTAAATAGATGGGAGAGCCCCAGAATGAATGGGTAATTCCAAGCGACTTTAGATGTCATCTTAAATAGTTTAGCTAAGACAAGAGGGGGTGGAGGGGTGGTGTGGAAAGGGAAGGTCAGTTAAGGAGTTTTCTGGGGAAGGCACATGAGACAAAGGTATGCAGATCAACATCTGCCTTCTCTATTGGAAAGAGATCAGATTAGGTTTTCCCAACAGGCTCTTACAGCTAGAAGTTCACATGTAAATATCAAAAGTAACCACCTGGCTTTCAGAGCCCCTCTGATAAAAACACACCTTTTGGGGTGGTAGATTTTTGCTCCCTTTCAGCTCTCACCTTTCACCCTGACATCCGCTACACACACACACACACACACACACACACACACACACACACACACACACACACAGACACACACACACACACCTCTCCCTCCCCAGCAGGCTTCCCGCACCCATTAATTTCACCAAACCCCGGAAGTAACGCCTGGCACGCAGCCCCTGCAGGTTTGGGGGGGATGCTGATAGCACCTGAGTCACGGATGACCTGGGTAAGGAGGAGGGACCTGTGGGGGGTGACCCGGCCCAGCTGGGGCTTCGAAGGTCAAGGAGTTGGGATATCATCTCCTGAGAGAGGCGGGATTATCGAGGAGGACAGAGCAGGTGACTTCACCTGTTAAACATTTAAAGCTTAGCCTGGGAGGCCTGCTGTATCTCCTCAACCTTCTGGCTAATTGGCTATTTGATTCACTGAATTTCTTTGCCTTTTAAATGTTTAACTTTCTAAGTGTTGGCTCAGTCAGTGCATGCTGGTGACTTCCTGCCGCTGCTGGGCTGGGCGCTCTCTCATGGCCAGGGTGGGGGCCACCGGGCGACCCCACTGGATGACCAAACACAGACAGTGAGGCTGGGGTGGCCGCTCGGAGGAGCCGTGAAGGCCGCTTAGCCACGTGAGAAGGACTGTGATATCTCGGGAACTGAGGAGCCCTGTTAGCTGCATTATAACGTGGCCGTAAAGGCAGAACCAGAGAAGTCTTGATACGAACAGACAGAAATATTAACAGTACTCACTCTTAGCACAGTCTTCCCTAGTCGGGGGGATTTTAGTTTTGCTCCTTATACCCCTGGCACATTTCAGTTTTTGACAATTAGTATTACTTGTATAACCTGGAAATAAAAACCAAGTTAAGTGTTCCTTATGTCTCTTATTATTTAATGCTTGCAAAGCGGCAGTGCTTGTCTTTTTTGGAGGGTGTGGGAGAGTGAATGAGTCAGGTTTCTGCGCCACTGGCCTCCGCGCCACACCTGCGCCTCGGTCGTGCTGATGCAGAAGGCGCTGGGAGCGCGGGCGCGGGCACGTGGGCCTGAGGGCGGACACCTGGGCGCGGTGCGTGCGTGAGTGGGCACACCTGGGCCTGGAGGTCAGGCTAAAAGCCGCAGCAGCGAGCTACGAGAGGACGAGCGGGGTGACCATAGAGGAGGCAAGGTCAAGAGAGAGCACCCTGAGAGAGCCCAGAGTTGCTGGGCGAGCCTCCGGCCCAGCCTGCCTGCCCTGCACCTGATCGCTCCACTGGAGGGGGAGGGGCAACATGGGGGCAGCCGAGCATGGGATGGGGCGGAGCAAAGGCCAGCCTAATTGTCTGTTGCCCAAGTTCCCGTGAACCCCAGAAATGAGAGGGTGCCAATCTTGGGTGTCTCTGCTGTGCCCCTGGCTTCGATGCCTCTCGGGAGCCTCTGGCCCGTTGGGAACAGGCCAGGCTTCTGCGCCCAGAGCTTGGAGCCCAGGCGGGAGTCGGGCAGCCCCTGAACAGCTACTGCTGGGGTGGGGCCCCCCTCAGGGCCAGTGCCGCCCCCCTCAGCCAGCTCTTCGGAGGGACCCCTGTGGAGAAGAGTGCCACCCCACCACAGGCAAAACCCAGGAGCTGGGGAGGCCGAGGGTCCGGTTTCACGGTGGAGGCAGCAGCCTGTTGGCTCTTGTGGACCGTGCCAGGGTTGATTTGCAAGTCAGATGTTTCAGGGCCCTTCTGAGTCCTTTGGCTTCTGCGGTGATTTCCCGCTGCCTGCTGGAACAGGTGCTGGGACAAGGTCGCTGCCACGGCTGGGGGCTGGGGGCTGCGGGAGACAGAGGAAGCTCGGGCAGGGCCTTGCTTTCTCCACCCAGTGCCTGTCGGTTGGCATGGGCCACCCGGGGAGCAGTAAGGTCAGAACATGCTCCCCGAGATGCCGCATGGACTCACAGGGCCCGGCCTCTGCACGCAGCCCCTGCCTCACAGCACAAGGAGCAAACGTGGGTAGGCTGGACCCCCAGCACTGGCGCGCCCCTGGGGCCCTCACTAGACATCACTGAGACACCAGAGTGGGGTGTGTCTCTTCAGACGCTGGTCAGGTGCTACCTCTGGGTCCACCCAGTGCTGTTGGGTCCCTTCTCAAGCCTGACCATCCTCTTCTGGGGGCTTCTGGAACCTTCCAGGGCAGCCAGCAGCCCTCCCTTGGCAGATGGTTCATGGGCCCCTGTTGACCTGTGGTCACGGTTCTGAAGCCCTGGGGTGTGTGACGGGCTGTGAGGAGGTGGCTGGGTGGGGGCAGCACCTCTGCGGAGCCCCAGCTGGCGGCCTCTGTGCCTTCAAGCACCCCAGCAGTCCTCTCCCTCCCGATCGCTGTATTCAGCGATCTAATTCTGCTCCGATCGCTGTATTCAATAAGAGACACTTTTCTACTCAAGATACCTTTCCAGACTATATCTCAAATCAAGGCACAAACACAGCTTGAACAGCCACCACCATGTGCAATAATGTGCTCAGTACCAGGCAGAAATGGGGGAAGGTCTTAGAGATGTTCAAAGACAAAGGTCTCTGGCCTCAAAGAGCTGTTTTCAGGTTCAAGGAGCAACAGATGCATTTGTAATTATAATAAAATCACAGGAGAGAGGGGATGTGAACAGGGACAAGGGAAGGAAGGAGTGATAGCACATGGGAAAGCCCCGATGGCTTCCTAGAGGAAGTGTCATTTTGAAACCGTGTGCCAACACACGAGGAAGGGAGAGGTTATATTCCTCCAGGCGTGGAAGCCTGGACTATGTCCCAGAGGCAGTGGGAGGAGAGAGCTGGCAGGATTCCCTTGGGCAACTCTCCTGGGGAGTTCCCTCCCACCCCCTGTCCTGGTCCCCAGCAATGTCTTCACCTCGTTCCTCTCCTGGGGAAGCACAGCTGACCCAGCGCAGGATCCGGAGCTCGCCAGCCTGTCAGGTGCTCCGTGTACCACTGAATGAATTCATCTGGGGCTTGTGAAGATTTAATCTGAGGGGTGATATTCGGCTTTGCATTAATAAGCTGGTTCATAAGCAAATTATTTCAGTAAATAAAATTTCAAGGCCAGCTGCTTACCCTACTCCAGGAAGCCCTTGTTTCAGGCAAGGGCACTCCAGACGGCAGGATGGCGTCGGCCAGGGGAGGGCCGGGCAGGATGGAGACAGCACCTTCTGGACTGAGACTACAGCTCATTTGCCAGCTCCCCGCAGGTCACTGAGATTCTTGCCCGGAGCTCCAAGTGCGCGTGTTGGGGGAGATCCAGTCAAACCTCACTGACAGGCGCCCCTCAGCCCCCGCGCTTCCATTTGACATAAGAGCCCGATGACATGTGGCAGGGCTGGTGGGTAGGATGAGCTGTGCGCCCATCCGCACCGGACTTGGAAAAACTGTTGCCTTGCTCTTTGACCTTGAGCAAGTCATTAACCCTTTCATGGACTCTCTGATCCCTAATTCTGAGCCTTTACTAAACTGAGGTGCCATGCTTAGCACTTATCATAGATAGCTGTTAATGATCTTCACTTTACAGATGAGAAACTGAGGCAGCGAGATGGGTAGGGGCTGTGTGAGCAATTTACCCAAGAGTGCACCGCTGGCCAGAAGCAGGGCCTGGGTACCTTTATCTCACCGGCTCTGGAAGGGTTGAATGAGGGACTCAGGTAAATCTCTCAGCCTGTGGCGTGGTAAGTGCTTGATAAGTGGTGTGATCCCGATTACTCTATTACCTCTCTGCTTCCCGCCCCATCCCTCACCCTGGGAGAGGTGAGCCCCCAGAGCCTCCACGGGAGGTGGGAGCACAGGGTCACGCCTTCCATCCTTCCAGCCTGGAGGCTGCCCAGGTGAGGCTGGAGCCCAAAGCACGGGGCCGGCGGGGAGGGAATTGCCCTCTCCTGGCAAAGCCCTGATTGGGGCCCATTTACATCTTAAAACTCAACTTACAAAACCACAATCCATCAGCCAGTGATGGTGTAAATTGCTTTGCTAAATATATTTCTGGGTACATGGTAAGTAAAAATATCATGAATTTAATAAGCCTTGGAATTCACATTTTTCCAATCCTAATTAAGTTTCTGCTCCGCTTTGGACGTGCTGGCCTCTTCCGCGAGGCTGGGAAGGGACGGTGCCTGCTTCTCTGCGCCTCCACGCACGCGGCTCCTCCCGGCGAGCTGCACACCTGGCTCATTATTCCCGCTTCACTGAGGCTGGCCTGAACCCCAGGGGCCTCACTGCTCCTTCTAGGATCGTGGTTACAGCCAAGAGCAGCATCTGGACCCCATTCTGGCTGCCTCCTTTTACTGTCCAATCCCTGCTGGGGTCTAATGGGTCAGTGAAGTGATCCTGGGGTCCACAGCTTGGCCCTCCCCTTGGGGACACCCCAGGCCTTTACAGTTGTGTCCACGCCCATGTGTTCACTCACAACCCCTCTCCATGCCCAGGGACACGCCATGCACGTGCAAACACCAGCCTTGGGGCTGTGATGGGACTGTGGGTGCTGATGGCAGAGGGCAGTGTCTCTGCCCAGAACAACTGTCACTGGGGGTGCACCATGGTGATGGCTGATCTTATGTGTCAACCTGGCCGCAGTGCCCAGTGTTAGGTCAAATGTTGTTTCTGTGAAGGTGTTTTTGGGATGACATTACCTTTTAAACCAGCAGACACAGCAAAGCAGATTGCCCTCCCTAATGTCGGTGGGCCTCACCCAATCAGTTGAAGCTTGAGTAGACCAGAGACTGACCTGCCCTGAGTAAGAGAGAATCGTGCCGAGGAATGGCCTTGGGACTCAAACTGCATCTCTTCCCTGGGCCTCCAGTCTGCCAGCCTTACCCCATCAGATTTTGGACTTGAAAAGTTCCATAATCACATAAGCCAATTGCTTGAAGCCAATTGCTCGAAACAAATCTCCCCGTACAATCACACACACCCTTTGCTGATCGTTTCTCTGCCAGGTCCTCTGTCCATACAGACCCCTCTCAATACTCAGAAGTGGGCCCTCTAATCCATCTTTCTACAGAGAAGGACGTGGGGAGAGCCCGGGCGACCAGGCTTCCATCCTAGCGGAGGGGCTGGGAGCCCGGGAGTTCATCAGAGCAGATTATTCAGGTTCCGGGGTGTGAGCTGCGCTCAGGACCTGTTTCTTCAATCACCTAGTGGGAAAACACCTTCCAGTGGGGTCGCCCTGAAGGCGAGCAGGTGGCTTGGAAGCGGGTGCTAAGTGGTTGCTCTAAGGCTGGGAGCAGAATGGGAAGGAAACCCTCATGTGGGCTGCCTGGGCCTGCAGCTGCTGCCGACCGCCCCACGCCCCAACCGGGAGCCCTGGGGCCCTGCTCTCTGTGCTGCGCTCCAGGGCAGGGGGGTCACCCCGGCCCTTTGCTCATTTCCTGGGAGGCCCTCATTTCACTGAGGGCAGGACACCAGGAGCAGCGCGGGAGGGGCGGGTGGAGGGGCAGCGCGTCCTCTGTCGCCTCTGCGCGCCGCTGCTGGTAACTGTCCACAGAACATTAGCTGCACATTACGGGGTTATGTTCCATGGCGCGATGGAGTCCCCAGACGGCGGGATGCGGCGTGCGCGGCCCCTGAGGGGCGGGCTGGGCGGGGCTGCTTGGCTGCTCTTCTCTCTGCTGGAGCCAAGGCTGCTGCACCGCTGTGCTGGGTCACGTTGGGAGGGTCCCCCAAACAGGGGGGCAGCCCACCCCTCCCCCTGCTCCTTGACAGAATCAGGCTGGTGGGAAACCGGGCAGGTAGGCCGTGAGCAGGAGAGGAGCTGAGTGCCGGGGTCAGCCACACCCTCCAGGTGCTGGCTTCAGGGTCCGCCACACCCCCAGGAGTCTGGCAAGGCTTCAGCCCTGTGGGGGTCCAGAACTCTGGCTCCTAGTGATCAGCTCCCTCCCCCCACAGTGCAGGTGTGTCCACAGCAGATCCCTCCCTTCTGGGCTGTCCCTGAGGTGCCCTCAGACCCGTCCCCAGAATGCGGGGGTCCCGTAGCTCACCCCGCTCCATCCAGCCTGATAGCAGGGCTGGGGCTCCTGTCCGAGAGGGAGGGGAAAGGCGCTGGTCCACTCCAGTTTATGTTTAGAGAACTGCACCCCGGGGCTCAGGAGATGTTGGGAGGGCGGCCGTGGGCGGGCACTGTCTGGGCAGCTGCTGTCACCAGCCAGGTCAGTTTCCTCACCGCCCAAATGGAAGTGTCAGTAATACCCCCGTCACAGCTTGCGGGAATGACGGGAAAGAACCTGGGAAACAGGTGCCGTTTCATAAACGTTCATCCACTTT
>PVIJ01015350.1:0-28482 GCA_004024925.1 Scalopus aquaticus
CCCCCCCCCCCCCCCACTGATTGTCTCTCTCCCACCCGGCCTCCCTGTAGTCCTGTTATAAGTGAAACCATTCGATATTTTTCTCTTTCTTTCTGGCTTATTTCACTGAGTATGATCCCCTCTAATTCCATCCATGTTGCTGCAAATTGCATGTGTTTATCTTCTTTGAATGCTGAATAGTATTCCTTTGTGTATATGTACCACATCTTCTTGATCCAATCATCTATTTTTGGACATCTGGGTTGCTTCCATACCTTTGCTATTGTGAACAGTGCCTCAATGAACATACGGGTGCATGTATCCTTTCGGATTAGTGTTTTTGTATCCTTTGGGTAAATTCCCAAAAGTGGGATTGCTGGGTCATATGGAAGCTCATTTGGTTATTTGAAGAAGGAAGTTGGCCCTTTTGGACAAACCCATTCTTCACTGTATTAATTTGAAGTTATGTCCCTAAAGCTAGGAAAGCTTACAAGCAAGAGCCTCCCCTCTTGGCTACCGTTGGTGGCCTATTTAACATCGCTAACCATGTGATTGACCTTCTGTCTTTATGGTTCTCTTAAATTCGTTTTCCACTAGTGACCTCAACCCAGTGCTTTCTCTGACTCATGTAACCTTCTGTTTCCACCCTTGTATACTATTTTGTTATGATCTTTAGGGCATCAGTCTCTATATTTTATAATCATTCTTTTAAAATGTATTTTACTACTTTTCTCCTCCTATCCTCTGAATAATAATGGTTTCCTATAATATTCTTAGTCTTATTTAAAAAAAACTTTATTGTTTAGAATAGTCTTAAATTTACAGAATAGTGAATCTAATAGTTCTTTTATATCCACACCCAGTTTTTCCTATTAATATCTTATGTTAGTACAGTACATTTACTAAGCTGTATGAACCAACATTCATACCAAACTACTGACTAGAGCTCATGCTTAGACTGCAGTTTTTGATTGTCCTTTTTCTCTTGCCCCCATATGGAGACCACAGAATGTTTAGGGCCATTTGGCCTTAGGCTTCTCTTGGCCACTGGTTAAGCTCTGTTTCTTTTTGATGACCTTGACAACTTTAAGAATACTTCTCAGGTATTTAGTTGTTTTTTTTTTTTTAAAGATTTATTTATTTATTTTTTTAAAGATTTATTTTTTTTTATTTATACATGCAAGCTGGGGCACAGGCCAGAGGCGTGGGCGGCGAGAGGGTTCACCAGAGACAGAGTGGGGAGCAGAACAGGCAGATCAGAAATACACTGCTGAGGGGAGCAGTGGGCGAGGCAGGAGAGGTCTGCCGTGCCATGTGGGATTCTCCCCGGCCGGCCGGGTGTCGAACTCACGTTGCTGCTGCCGACAGCTCCACAGTGCAGCGCTTAACCGCTGCGCCACCAGGGAGGCCCAAGATTTATTTATTTATGCATACAAGAACTGGGGTGGAGGCCTGAGGTGTGGGGTGGTGAGAGGGTTCACCAGAGACAGAGTGGGGAGCAGAACAGGCAGATCGACGGAAATACACTGCTGAGGGGAGCAGCAGGCAAGGCAGGAGAGGTCTGGGGCGCCATGTGGGAATCTTCCCTGCCGGCCATCGAACTCTCGCTGCAGTTGCTGACAGCTCAACAGCGCTGTCCTCAACCCGCTGTGCCACCAGGGAGGCCCAGTATTTAGTTCATTGTCCAGCAGTTGCAGTTGGTCTGATGTTTTTCTCACGTTTAAAATGGAGGGGGAAGAAGCCCAGAGAGGTGTAGGGTCGTCTCATGACATCATCCCCAGGGTGCATGCTGTCTACGAGCTTGTAGTCCTTGAGATGACTTTCCTTTCTTGGCTGAGGTGGTTCTCCCTGCCCTCCCTTCCCCATTGCACTCTTCAGAAGGAAGGCACTGGGTGCAGCCTGCACACGCAGGGCTGGGGAGCACCATTCTCCTCCTGTGCATAAAGTATCTGCATACCTTATTTGGAATCTATCCATTTCTTCCCCATTTGTTTATGTATATAATTGTTTATTATTAGTATAGGTGTATGGTTATTTATGGTTATTTATCTTTTTCTACTTTGTTTGGCTAAATATTTTAAGTGCTCTATGTATAGTAATGCTTTCTTTTTTTTTAAAATTTATTTATTTATACATACAGCTGGGATACAGGCCAGAGGCGTGGGGCGGCGAGAGGGTTCACCAGAGACTGAGTGGGGAGCAGAACAGGCAGATCAGAAATACACTGCTGAGGGGAGCAGCGGGCGAGGCAGGAGAGGTCCGCCGCACCATGTGGGATTCTCCCTGGCTGGGCGTCGAACTCGCATCTTGAGCTGCCGACAGCTCCACAGTGCAGTGCTCAACCACTGCGCCACCAGGGAGGCCCCTAGTAATGATTTCTAAGTATGTTTATCCTACCAAGTCTATCCAACTTCTCTTTTAGAAGAACTCTTCCTAGTCAATCTTCTGTGGAACCTTTCTCTTTGGTTTTCTTTTGTTGAAACCTGAAACTAAATGTGTTGTAATGTCTAAGCTCAAAATAATCATTTTATGCCTCATCTCTTTCATTTTATGCCTGATTTCTTCTACGCAAACTTCCCTTTCACCTGCTGGCTCAAGCTAGAAACTAGTGAAATCTTTCAGTTTCTCCTTTCCTTTTCTCCTTCTTGCTCAGTAGCTCTCATTTGGGTTACACTTGTTTGCTTCGTTACTTTCCCTTTAACTAGCCTCTTTTACTTCTGTGCTGTTGCCCACTTTGCCTCATAGCCCTCTTTCTGAAATGCATGTCTCTTCTTCAAAATACTCCTGATCTCACATCCCTTTTCACAGTCCTTCAGTGAGTTCTCTCTCTGACACTAATTTAACTTCGATTTTTGGCAAATTGATAAGGATCTTTTGGCATATGATAAGGGTCTTTTCCAGATGAAAAGTTACTATATCTAAAGAGTTCAGGTATGTGTCTGGACAGAGTAGGACTGGCAAAAGGCATTTTAAAATTATGATTCTTGACACCTTCCAATCTCCTTATCATGACCCTTCCTAATGTGGCTGCTGGCTACTTAGCCAGCAGCTTCAGTAGTGGCTGTTGCCACTGCATTCCAGTTACTATCCACATTATGTATTGTATACCATTGAGTGGGCGTAATATTGACTCTTAGTTTTATTCACTATTGGGACAAAATTGGGTACTAGATTTTGATGTTCTGAAGTGGTACTGTTACCACTTCAGTGATGCACATCAGTGATGCTACATGACAGTCATTTCTTGAAGTCAGAGGAATAAATAAACAGGTGCCTATAGGAAACATGGAGCTTGTTTCTGTAGAGAATTGCGTATGAGGTATACTGTTAATGATTGTAATATTTGATGTTTCTTTTCTTTTTTCTTTGAGAACTTTTGCCATTATATATTCAGTTTGCAGTACCTGGACTAGGTTAGGTTTGATTCCTAACCTAGAAAGAACTCTTACATTAGAGTTCCAAGGTGAGCCTTGTGTGTTTGAGTACTTAAATTTAGATGTTGAAATGTACATCATGGATGTACATGGAGACTTTGAAAAATTCTTAAGAAATGGAGCTCTCTGGTGAACTGCTTCACTTTACTAGTGTGGAAGAATTTTAACAATACTTTTCTGTGTCATAATTTTGGGTTTTTTAACATACGGGTTGTGAGAAATAAATTAGAAATCCTGTCATTGTGGATTTGAATGTAGTGTGTCTTCAAAAGGCAAACAAAATACTTTAGCATGTATATGCCAGGTAAAATTTTAGATGGACTTTCCATTAGGTACAAACTTGTAAGGCCAAATAATGTAATTTTATAGTTGCAGACAAGCTCCTGGTGACTTACATTTGGTTTAGTTAACTTAAAGTGGGAAATCAATAGCTGATTAAACAAACAGCCAGAGAAATATTTTTGTATCTCTTTAGTACAGTTTGTTCCTGTTCATCCATGACAGATTGTTTTGGGAGTAGAGTTCTAAGATGACATCGAATTTGCTGAAAATCTAGTGGATTTTTAAAAATATATTTTTACATTGACATATTTTTCAAGATCTAGGATATCTTCATTTTTAAAAGGATTTTCCCAATAAAATTAAATGAATAATTTTAGATTATATTTAAATTAAGGTTATGTTTTCTCATTTTCATTCTTCTAATTCATTTGAGAATTTTGGGAAAGAACATTGTAATACTGTTAGGGTGATCAAGTTTAGTAGGTCTAGGTGAATTTATTGTCTTTTTCTTTTAATTTTATTAGTATTTTTAATGTTTTTTGAATGTATTATCTTTAAACTTGCATTATTCTTATTTATATGAGTGGTTGGAAGATGTCACATGTAATTTGAGGTCTACGTCTGGTTTTTTGTTAAGTGAATCTGATCCAGGCTCAGCTATCTTCAATGGTGATTTTCCCAGCTGTAAATTGGGAACTTGGCATTGAAAACCGTGTGGTTTATGTAAGTAGAACTCAGATTGTGATGTTTTCTGTCACTTCATAATTCTAATTTTAGAGTTTCAGTTTTTAAAGCAGAATAATTCACTCCAGAAAAGTCCGAAATCTGTGATTTTCCATACATTGCCAAGAACATTGATAGTGTCAGTGGTTTGAATCAAACAGAATATTCACTAGAAATGCATTTGATGGAGCCTTTTACTCACCTACTCATATAATTGTAACCATGAATTTTCTGTCATTTATTTATAAAAGTACAGGAGACCCTTTGTATCTGCATTCCCATATTTCCTGGAAACAGAGATGTTTACGGAGTTTTCCTGTTCTGGTAACACTGGTCAACACATTTTTACAAAAGTCATGTTACTGAAATAAAATTAGTCATTTCCTATCAATTTGTATGTACTCAACAAGAATATGACAGTCAAATTCTAATTTTGGCTCTAGTTTTTTTGTAATCTGCAATAAATTGATGTTTACATCACAAAATGCATGCCAATAATAATAGGCCTATGGTTAATACCTGTAAAAAATCAAATCATAGACTACTTCTTAGATTTCTTCGCTTGTCTCTTGTACAGCTGTTCAGGAAGAATAGATGGAAGATGGTTTCCATTGTGCAAAAGCACAGCCTTAAGACTCAGTTTTGAAGAGTCTAAAACTAGTTTCCATTCTTGTGGGTCATGAGTGATTAATAAGGGATTCATGAGGCCCTCAATATCGGAACAGAATACTAGAGTACTTTCCTTTCTGAAGAAAGGCTCCAACTGCTGGTGGTGCTTTCGATATAAAGTAATTGTGACATCTTTTTCTAGAAGATTCCATTGTTGGAGTCTTGATCCTAGCAATTCTGCCTTGTTCTTGGATAGGTCCAAATCACGAACCAGGTCATTTAGTTCTTCCTGTGTTAGTCTCTGTACGATTGATGTGCCACAGTGAAAATCTGGATCACTGCATGCTGATGGAACAGGAGAAGAACAGGTCAGTTCACCCTTGTCCTCATCAGATGAATCAAGAGAATATTCTGCTGGAGATTCTGGAATAGGAAGTCCCTCATCATGTGGAAATGGTCTCAGTGCAGACGGAATGTTTGGGTAGACTATTCTCAACTTCTCTTGCTTCATTATTCCGCTGGAAAGAGGAGAAACCAAGCAGAAGTAACAGTCTTTTATGTGGTTGCTTGGCTCTCTCCACATCATGGGGATGTGCCATGCAGATGGCATTGATGGTCTTTTGCCATTTAACCACTGTGAAAGCTGTGTTGTACATGTAGCAGAGCATATATGCGGGGCCCAAGGCTTGTCTTGGTCACACCTTGCATCCGAAGTAAAGATGATAATCCTTCTTCACTTGAGAAGTGATACTTTTCTTCCTGTTGGTGAATGTCACTTCCCCACAAATAGAGCAGAAATTGTCCATGCTATTAACGCACTTTCGAGGCATTACTGTTCGGTATTGTGCCTAGATGGATAAAATGATAACAGTTCTATGTAACAGTAGCTTAAACTGTCTTGCACAAAGTCTGAAATATTTTCCGTGCTCAACCTTTCCGACAGGGCTTTCTATGGTGCACTGCTGATGTCAGCTTACTTCAGCAGCTGCCTGGCAATAGTATTGCATTGCATCAGAAATGATGCAATCAACTCTGGATGATGTGTGCATGATGGTATTATGCAATGCAATGCAATATTACATCATTCTAGGCTGATTTAGGGTGTTGTTGCAGTCTTAGTGGATAAATTTACACGGTGAAACATAAAAAGTGAATTATATGAAATATCTTCAAAATGAGAGCTAATAAAAAATGTGCAGGGTTATATTCATGTTCAGCACACCAAGATACTACAGATTAGGGCCATTTTAAGTCAGTAATGATCTCACTGTTGACCAGTGTAATCAAAAGGGAAGAGTGGATAATAAGAATAGAGTATGAGCCACTTACTGCTCTCTGTCTTTAAAACTTTTTTTTTGCTTTTCAGAATGAATATTGGTATGACTTGTGCAGGCATTTCAGTTTGAATTGTAGGTACCAATAAATCTTTTCCGGTAGTTACTGTTTTCTTATATTATGCCATCTACCGGGTTGTAAATGTCTTGTGTGTAAAGGTCGCTGTATTCCTCTTTGGATTGTGTTATTCTTAGCTTCTCACATCATAATGTGCATAGAGTAAGGATAAGGGTTTGTTGTATTAAACTGGTTTGACTGGAATTAAAGAGGAGAAATTAGGTGTATGGAAGAACAGGGCTCAACTGAGAGAAGCTAAGTTTTGTTGACACTCTGGATATCTTGTTTAAGTAAATAAGTACGGTGACATTTTATTCACCTTTAAAATCCAAGTCAGAAATTTTAACATGACCTTGTTCTGTTACCAGCTAGTAATTCTGGTTTCAGTACACTGCTCTGTGTAATAATTCTGGTGGTTAAAATAATACTATTATTTTGTTTCCGGGGATAACTCATGAATTGGTTTCTAGACTAACAGTCTTTCCCTCATAATTCTGCCCCCTCAGTAAAAAAATTAATGTGTAGCTGCATGTGTTGTGAAATGTACAGATCAGAGGTGCATAGCTTGTTGAGTATAATTGTAACAATATTCCAGTCAAAATGTAGAACTTTTCCATTTACTCCAGAAACTTCTTTAGTTTCTTTTGCGGTCACTGTCTCTTCCTCTCACCCTCCCACCCTGATCCAGATTCTCTGATTTTTACTACACAGATTAATTTCACCTGTTTTGAATTTCATGCAAAAGGAATTATGTAGTATGTATTTTCTGTGAGTAGTTTAATTTGCCAAAAATAATGTCTTGGATTTATTATTTTTATTATTATAGAATCTCTTTGTGGAATCTTTTTACACATAATGTACAATTTGCACCTTTACCATGTTACTGTATAGACTTAATGGCACGAGGGCGATGACATCCTTGTGCTGCCGTCACTGCCAGCCACCCACAGAATACTCTTCATCTTGCAAAACTGAAATTTCATCTTCTTAATTTAAGAAATATTTTTAAAAATGAGCTTATTTAGACAATTCAGTTGGGCTTGGTAATTGTGAAGATTATAAAAAAATATTTGGCTAAGGTGGGTAATCATAAAATAATATGAATAGAACTCAGGACATAATACATATTTATCATCCAGTCCTCTAATTATGGGCTCACAGCTTTCCTAGGTACTTAGATCTTCTGATTGGAACTCCTCTGGACTTTCTCAAATCCTGCCTTTACCCATTACCTTCCGTTTCTGGAAAGGTTTCCTTTTAAGTATAGTGATGTTTAACAGTAGCAAAATTTTCCCAGTAGAGATTGCATTAAGTTTTTATGAATAGTTTTGTCTCTTGACAGTGTGTGTGTGTGTGTGTGTGTGTGTGTGTGTGTGTGTGTGTGTGTGTATTTCAAAAGCAACTATCAAGTTGATATATTCCATTCATTCATGGAAACAGCTACTTTCAGCTCATACAGATTTTTAGAAATATTTCATCAAACTGTATTTTTACATTAACACATAAAACTAAGGTAAAGATATTTGGGAACAAAAATGATTGAATCTTGATTGCTATGTAGCTAGAAGAGCACTTGCTGGTCATGACCTATAACTTCCACCCTGTGAACCTTCCCACAGTGAGAATCAGAGTCATGAGGAAGAGATCAATACAGGGGTGCAGCCGGGCTCATCTCCTCTGCACCCTCACAGCTAGATTGCAGCAGAACAAAGTGAAAATCACCTGACAGAAGAGCAGGCGACTGCGCACACACTAGGAATAACAGCCAGAGGAGAGGGACACTGGTGAGCAGCAGAACAGACCCAACAAATGGCTCCCCTAGCTGGACTCCAGGGCCTGGTGGGCCCAGAGAGCTACAGAGTCAAAATGCCCAACCTCTAGGCACAGCACCCTTCATAGACCTGGGTGAACCCCAAGTGAAATAAGTCAGAAGGAAGAAGACTAACACTGGGTGGTGTCACTTCTCTGTGGAATATGGAGAGACCAACTAAGGGTCAGATAAACTAGTCACAAACCCTAGAAAACTGACTATAGAACTGAGGGGTTGGTGAGGTGGGGTAGGAGGGGCGGCACAGTGGACTGTGGTGGAGGATGATGGGTGTCTTGGTGGTGGGGTGAGGTGTGGTAACAACACCTGAAAGGGAGATCCTGTGCCTCAGAACATGGGTAAACCAATGTTACCTCAACAACAATGTATTCATGGGCTCACTGGCTTAGTTCATAGCTTTAACTCATCAGTTACATGGAAGACACTTAAAGGAACTCCACTGTACGTTGATGATTTAGAAGTTTTAAAATGTTTCATTACCTTGCAGCTAAATGCAACAAAAGGCTGTTTTCTTTTCTGTTGTCATATATAGTGAATTTATTTATGCCATAAGCGGAAGTTAGTTTTGTTTGGGTTGTCTGTTATGTGGTTCAGGATATTGGGAAGGGTTTCTCTGGTCTTCCCCGTTTATTGTCAGGAGCTGGAGTCACCTTTTACTCACTTGTCTAGATCAAGGCGACCTTACCAGAGGTGTGGGCGATGTCTCAGGTGTCTTCCCGGTGGCTGCTCTGGTGTGCCTCAAAGCAGCACCATGGTCTCAGGAGAGTCATGTTTCTTCTATGGTGGGTGGCTTGTCAGTTTCTTGAGGCCCAAGGCCGGAAAATATCTGATAAGGTGTCATTCCTGCCACCTAACATCCATCCTCACTCAAGCAATGAGACAGACTCTGCCTTTTGTAAGAGGCCTTCCAAAGACTTTGTGGTCCTCATTAATGTACTGTAGGTCTAATCAGTGTCTGTCATTAATGACCTTTTGTTTTTTAAATTTTAAGAAGCCAGAAAGTATTTCTGGTGGATGTCACCATTGAAGTCTATGGAAGAATACATGGATCTGTATTTAACTGTTTTGAATTAAAAATGAGTATGAAATATCTGTAGAGAGTAAAATTGATGAAGGATAGAATGTCTGTGGCACTTCATTATAATAATGGCCATAGTATTTATCAGTGCAGTTCTTGTTCGACCACTAGGTTTGACTTATAGAACCTCATAGCATTAAAAGTAGAAAAGGGGAGGAAAACAAGCTCTGTAAAGTGTATAGAGGGATTTGAGTTTTGGTCTTTGTGCAGGCTGCAATTTATTTAAGTATGGACTCATAGTTTTTTATTTTATACTTCAATTTTTATCTACCAGTAGTATGTTTTGTTGTCCAAGTAGGTGTCTTTTCATTAATGGGAGTTCTTCCAGTTTCCGCTCTTTGACTTTTCGTGTGTGTGTGTGTGTGTGTGTGTGTGTGTGTGTGTGTTTTAGTGCTTCCTTTCTGACACACCAATTTCAGGCTCATCTTTATGTTTCCTACCAAAGTCCTAGAATCAGCCATTTTCCCAAAGAGGTCTGGTTCCTTTTACTGGAGAATGCTGTTAGAAACCAAGATTGATTGCTAGGTGTTCTTACTTCTCTTCTGTGTGGATGCATTTAGAGTCTTTCAACTGAAGGGAAGAAATATGTGTGTATGTGTACGTACACACACACACACACACACACACACACACACACACACACACTCACCCTGTAACTATTGTCATATGTAGCCATCTTTGTCCCCATTAAACCAAACAGGACTTCACTCTAATCCATGACTGCATATACAGTTGTTGACTCCTCCCCTTGCTCCTTTGAAACCTCTCCAACTGTGAGAAATCTGTCCCCCAGCATTTGCCATCCATTTATTTAATTGTTCAATTCTAGTATGCATGGTAGTTGTTTCAGAATTGATAGTCGAGTATAGTGCTCTTGTACAGTTCCTTTTGCCTTTAGTATTTACAGATCACTCATTTCCAAAATTACTTAGCCCCTTTGGCCACAGCCAAAGTGAGGCTATTTCATACATTTGTAATATAATTAGGCTATTTCATCACATTCTGCATTCTATTCTTCTGGATCCCTCAACATTCTTGCAGGTTTTTTTTTTTTTTAGTATTATGATCCACCACTGCATTATCATACAAAATATTTTTACTTCCTTAAAATATCACCTATGCTTCACCTACTCAGCACTCCCTATTTTTAATTCATGCTTTGTATTCTCTTTTCTCTAGTTTTCGGCATGTCATACAGCTGTAATCATACAGTATGTAATCTTTTCAAAGTGGCTTCTTTGACTTGTATTGTGTATTTAAGATTATGGCTTAAGAGCTGATTCCATTTATTTCTGAAAAGTATCACGTTGTGTGAATGTGCCTGTTTAGTCTTTCCATGTTGAAGGAATTCTTGGTTACTTTCAAATTTGGGGGATTGTGAATAGAGCTTTTATATATATTGTACTGCAGGTTTTTCTGTGGTGTTCCAATTGCTATTTTAAGATAATACGGAGTCCATATTAAATGATATGTGAAATCTGTACATAGTAGACCAGAACTCATACTGAGACAGCATTTTCCTAAATATTTTTGTTTTAGTTTAAATGATTTAGAATAGAATTAGTACTTACCTGAATAGATTGGATTCAATAAAATTTGGTTATATCCTTTAAATGTTAATAAATAACCTCAGCATTATAAATAATATAATTTGTGGGCAATACTTATATAGTAATATGATGATAGACACTGTTAAGCCTGAGGAAAATACTCGCTTGAACTCTAGGGATTCAACAGGATTATTGAGTTCTAGGAAACAAAGTAATTTACCAGAGTGCAATCAGAATCAGTTTTTTTAATTATTTGCTTAATTATGAAATATTTCTATTCTGCTGTGTGAGGAATAGAAGTGATGGGGAATAGAAATGGGAGCTAAACATACATTTAGGAAGAAAATAGACTAGGTACTTTTACCAAGTAAGTACAAATAAAAGGACTTTATTTGTATAATAAAGTTCATTCATTTGTTAACAAGTAGTGACTGAGCAGGCACAGTTTATCAGCCATTGGGCTTGAGGGTGGAGGCACAACAATACCAAGAGAAGGATGTTTGAGGAACAGTATTGAAAATCTTTGTATTAAAATAAGTCAGGCAAACAAAGTCTAGGATGTTGAGATAGGGCCCCAGAGATACAAGAATGTTACATGAAAATTCAGTTGAGGATAATAAAGGTAGATTATTTAATAAATATTTCTGACACATCTAGCTATTCATTTGGGGAAAGTATACAGAAATAAATTCCACCTGGAAAAACTTAATAATAAAATTTCTGCGCAAACATTAGGAGATTACATCTACATCCTTGTGATGAGGAAAACCACTAACCACTATATAAATCTATAAACCATGGAGAAAGAAGGAGGCACATGATTGAATGAAACTTAGCTTTTGAAAGAAAAAATATATCATGCAAACCTTGGGTTTGTAGGTATTTGCAGTGCAGAGAAAGGATAAAGTTGGTATTTGTTACATGAAATGATTGCTTAGATGTTAACAAAAAAGGAACAAACAGTAATACAGGTCTTCCTCAACATATGTTGGTATTATACCCAATAAATCCATCCCAAATTGAAAATATTGTGAATGAAAATGCTGATTGGAGCTGCAGCTTGCTACTGCTGCCCAACATTAAAACAGTATGGTTTCTTCTGAATGCTTGTCACTTTCACACCATTGCAAAGTTGATGTTGAGATGTTGTAAGTTGGAGACCATCTGTATAAATAATGTGTAAAAGCTATGAAGATGCGAATCTTCAGCAACTTGCCTATATGGTGAAATGATTTTGACAGGTTTACCGAGGCCATTCAATGACAAGACAGTCTTTTCAACAACTGTTGCTGAGGAAGTGGATATCTACATGCAAAGGAATGAAGTTGGGTCCTTGCCTAATACTGCATGCAAAAATGAATCCAAAATGGACCCATGACCAAAGTGTTAGAACTAAAACTGCAAAGTATTTAGAAGAAAACATAGATCAAAAGCTGTATGACATTAGGTTGGACAATGCTATCTTGTATAAGACAGCAAAAGCATAGGCAATAAAAGAAAAAAATAGACATATTGGACCCTTAATAAAAAATTAGGACATAGTCTGTCAACAGAGTGAAAAAGCCACCCAAAGCAGGGTGTAAACCATGTGTCTGATAAAGAATTAATATGCAGAATATGTAGAGAGCTCCTAAAACTTAACAATGACTAAAAAGCAGATTAAAAGTGAGTTAAACACTTGAATAGACATTTCTCTAAGATGTTACAAATAGCCTGGAAGCACATGAAAAGTTGCTCAGCATCATTAATCATTAGGGAAATAAAGTCAAAGTTGTCATGAGATATATCTTATACCCTTTAGGATGACTGTTATTAAGAAACCAGAAAATAATAAGTGTAATGAGGAGGGGAGGAAATTGGAACCCTTTGCACTACTGGTAGGAATGCAAATAGTACACTGTTTTAGAAACAGTACGGCAATTCCTTCAAAAGTTAAAACTATATTTATTTTATGACCCAGCACTTCCATTTCAGGGTATAGATTGAAAAGCAGGGTCTTGAAGTTTATTTGTAATCTCTGGATCAAGCAGTGTTATTCATAATAAGTAAACCAAAATAACCCTCGTGTCCATTGACAGATGAACGAATAAGCAAAATGTAATACATACATACAAACAATGATGTATTACCCAGCCTTAAAAAGGAAGGGCATTCTGAGATATACTGCAACATGGAAGCAGGGACATGAGCTATGTGAAATAAGCCAGTCACAAAAAGACAAATACTGTGCTTTTCCATGTAAGTGAGGCACTCAGAGTATTCAGAATCGGAGACAAAAAGTAGAATGGTGGTTGTCAGGTCTGGGGGAGGAAAGACTGGGGAGTAACTGTTTAATGGTACATAGTTGTCATTTTCATAAGATGAAAATAGTTCTGGAGGTGGAGGTTTTGATGAAATGACTTCATGTCACTGAAATGAACACTTTAAAGTGGTGAAGATAGTAAATTTTATGGAATATTTATTTTACCACAATTTAAAAAAGGTAATGACAGTACTGTTAGCAACTGTGCCAGCTACTTTTTCTAAACTTTGAAGAAATATATACATTTCTAAAAAAAAAATTACTTACAAAAAACTGAGTTAGAAATTAAAAGTCTGAATCATCCTATAATTATAAGACATTGAATTATCTTCCCATAAGGAAAGTAATAAGCCAGATGATTTGCTAAACAAGTTTCTACCAAAATTTAAAAAAACAGATTATTTTAATCTGATGCAGTCTCTTTTAATTAATAGAAGAATAATTCTGAAAGCTCTGCAAAACCCTGACATACAAACCAGATAGACATTACAAAAAATGAAAATTACAGATGTATTTCACTCATGAATATAGATGTAAATATTTCAACGAAGATATTAGCAAGTGAAATCAACATTATCAAAGAAGAGAAACACTATTACCAGTTCGTTTAAGTATATAAGAATGTAAGTTTACTATTACATGATCCATAGATACAAAGGATGACATCACTGTGAAAAGAAAAATCATGATGATTTCAACACATCCCCCAAAATCCATTTGATAATCAATGTAAATTCTTGATAAGAATGCCTAGTAAATTAAGAAAGGGGAAATTCGTTAACCTGTTGGAACTTTAAAAAATCAACAGTCTTCAGCAGATACGCTTTTACCTGGAGAGATATTAAAAACAGTCCCTTTAAAAACAGGAGTGATGTGAAAATGGTTGGTACCACCCTTCTGGTGTTATTGCTAAATAATAACTCATACCAACTGTGTTAGCATAAAACAACTATTTGAATATGCTTATGGATCTTCAGATCAGGTACTTGGATAGTGTGAAACTGCTCTACTCTTTCTGGGCCTTCAGTGGGGCGACTTGAACACTGGAGTGACATGATGGCCAGGGGCTGGACTTGCCTGGAGGTATCTTTATTCATCTGTCTGGTGTTTTAATTCTGGCCATTGGTTGGGAACTCAGACCCTCAGTTGGGAAACTTACATGTGATTTCTCTAGGGGATAGTTTCAGTGGGCTGGTTTGGGCTTCCTCACATCATGGCATCTAGGTTCCAAGTGCAGACAATACAGGAGCATGAGGCCAAAGAGCACTGCATTTTATTACCTAGCGGGGGAATTCATACAGTGTTAATTTTGCTGTCCTGCGCTGACTGGGAAGTCACAGCAGTCAACAGCGGTCAAGGAGAGAGGGGAGTGACCCTCTCATTCCCTGAGAGGATAGTCAGTGTTAATTATTAGAATATAGATAAATTATTAGGTATGGGTTTAGCAAAAATGAATGGATATAAGATTAATAAATGGAATTCAGTTGCATTCTTAAACAACAGCAACAAGCAACTAGAATATATCATTTAAAAGAAGATATTAAAATAGTATAGAATATCAGTATATAGGAGTGAACTTAATAGGAGATATATGAAACTTTAAGGAAAATTGTAAGACTATTAATAGGCATTTAAAAAGCTTTAACTATAATGTGTTGTAATCACAGATAACGTACCATGATTACAGATAGGAAGACTCAATGTTATTGTAAATTACATTTCATTTCTGGTAAAGTAATTCTATAGCTAGAAACAGATCTACACATTTATGGAAATTTGGTATATGATAAAAACGGCATATAAGATTAGTGAGGAAAGAAGTTGCTATTCCATAAAGGAAATCAGAAAAATTATCCATGTTCACAAAATAGAAAAATGAATTGGATAGACATAGAAAAGGATTTTGAAACTAAGTCTAAAAATTGATGATTATAAAATAATTCATCGATACATTTGACATATTAAATTAATGATATTTGTTTGCCAAAAGCTACCTTTAAAGAAAATGAAAAAAAGAAAAACAGGTTATAAGCTAGTGGGTGTTTGCAATATACACACACACAGTTGATAATGATTAATATCAATATTTTCAAAGATCATAGCTAATGAAGAAAGCACCGACAAAACTAGAAAAGTAATAAAAGATATAAATTTCATAAAAGAGGAGCCACATATGAGAATAATCACATGAAGAAATTTCAACTTTATTAGTGATTGAGGAAATTAAATTAATAACACAATGAGATGTATTTAAAACCAAGTGTTGCAAAGGATGAAGATGTACAGTCCTTTTGTGTGTTGTCTCTGCAAGTATAGTTTATGCAGCCATTTTGGTCATTATTTTTTGAAGCTAAACACAGACAAACCTCACAACACAATGATTTTTTTTTTCTTGTAGGCATACACCCAAGAGAAATTCTATGAGTATACAAAAATGAATATGTTGGAGAACATTCATAGCAGTGCTATTCTCAAATTTAAATATTGTGAACCACCCAAATGTCTACTGACAGGAAAGTGATCAAATACTGGTAACTTAAAGTAGTCAAAAGAATGAATGATAGCAAAGATGAGGTTAGCAATATAATATGATGTGAAAAAGTTTATTAATTTCCCCAAGTTTGTATGTCATGGGATACCTTCTAAAAATAACTAAAACTGGGCCTCCCTGGTGACGCAGTGGGTTTAGTCTGAGCACTATGAAGCTATCCACAGCCACAGTAGCACAAGTTGGATTCCCAGCCAGGAAGCTTCCCACATGGCGCAGCAGACCTCTCCTGCCTCGCCCGCTGCACCCCTCAGCAGTGTATTTTAGCAGATCCACCTGTTCTGCTCCCCATCCTGCCTCTGGTGAATCCTCTCACCACCCCACACCTCTGGCCTACACCCCAGTTCTTGTATGCATAAATAAATCTTTTAAAAAAGTCTTTAAAAATTAAAAAAAATAAAAATTAAAATAACTGAAATTAAAATTTTGAATAGTGGATATCAATGAGATGAAAATTCATTATTTTGAAAGCCAGGGAATGATGAAAAATAAATTTAGGGAAATATAGGGAAAGTTTATGTGTAATTTATTGTCAGGATCTTCAGTTTTATGCTGGGGTGGTAGGTTTCTATATGCTAATTTCATTAAAATACTGAACAGTAAACAAATAGAACAACCAGATGCCTTGAGGCAGGCCTGTGATTGGCAGGGAGGTCATATAACTAGAACAAAGTGAACTGGGGTATTGTAGATGAGGTAGATGGGCCTCTATCATATTTAATAGAAGAGCAGAGGCGTGTTCAACAGGGGTTTAAAACTGTCCATAAATTTATTTGAATTATGGATATTGATTTTATGATTTCACTCTTGTCTAGCCTTGTGCTGATTTTATCAGAATATCCATGTCACCCTAGAGGATGATATTATTAGGTATATCTGTCCAGAAAACTCAGACTTCACTATAAATAGAAAAACATATAGATGAGAACCGTGAACTATATGAAACACTTTCTTATTAGAACATTAAATTTGTGATCTGCACTTTATAATGCCAACATTGATTTTACTATGTTGTTACCTCCCATTTTTCTCTTGTTTATTATATATACTACCCTTTGTGCCTATATGTTGTAATATATTTGTACATTTTAACAGAACATATTTTCAATATATTTTTCAGAACTATGGAGAGAGACACTTTGACACATTGGTGCCAGTTCAGTTCACTGCACTCTTCATGCTTACTTTGTTTATCTGTGAAACTCTAAGTTCATGTCTGTAGAGGCATGGATTTGTCGTCGTCTTCCTTTGAAAAATTTGGGGTTGAAATGGATGTAATAGTTTCAGGATTTAAAACTTGGTTGCTTTAGAGTTATTCAATGTGATGAATGGATTGGGAAACCTGACTAAAAGTAAGATGTGGTAATTTTCAAGAATTATGGTCACTAAAAAGGGAGAAAGGAAGGGAAGAGTGGGAAAAACTGGAGTGATTGACATGCCTGGCTTTGATGTAAAGCAAGCAGTAAAAGGTGTCACCAGCTTCTGCTTTCTGGATGGATTGAAGAGTGCTGATGGTATTGACTGAAAATAAGAGATTCAAAATACAAAGCAGCTTGTGAGGGAGAAAGGAATTTGATTTTAATCACAGAACAATTTATTTTGATGATTTTTTAATGCAGTATTTTAGAAGTCATTTAATCAACTTGTTCATCTTATTGATACATCAGAAGACATTTGATCAGATTTGATCAGACTCATGTGGTTAAAATACAAATTCCTATATAATTGTAGGGTATGGATGTGCTAGAGATGAATGTTATAGAAGGAACTAAGTTACAGTGGTCTATTAAATCATGTTCAGGATTTTGACTTCATTGTAAAGTGAAGAAAAAGGTTTTAAAGTGAAGACAAAGTGAAACAAAGGTTTTAACTATATATTTAGAAGGATCACTTGGGTAACAAGCAGAAAAATTAGAGTAGATAGGAATGAACTCAAAGCAGAGAACTGTTTTGAAACTGTAAGCTAAATCAAAGATAATGCTGACCTTAACTATGGTGGAGGTGTTGGGGAGTGAGTGGAGCCACTAGGCTTTAAAGGTTTTGACTATGTAGGATTTGGTGATTGGATGCAGTTAGAAAAAAGAGGCAAGGTTGTTTGTAGTGGCCAGCTATGTTGTAGCTGGTATTGAATAGCAATTGCTGGGAGAAGGAATTCTGGATGAGAGGAGTAAGTATAAGATTGAGGGGAGACCTCAGCAGTGTATTTCCGTCGATCTGCCTGTTCTGCTCCCCGCTCTGTCTCTAGTGAGCCCTCTCACCGCCCCACACCTCTGGCCTCTACCCTAGCTTGTATGCATAAAATAAATAAATCTTTAAAAAAATTAAAAAAAAAGATTGAGGGGAGAGATCTTGAGTTCAGTTTCGATTGTGTTGAATTTGAGGTGCTGTTTAGATTTAAAGAGAAACCCAGTTTTCTGTTAGGTATATGGATCTAGGGCCCAGGAGATGGACCTGAAATAAAGATTACTTAGCTTAAATTTGTAATTAATCCACAGGAATAAATGAAGAGGCCAGGGAGTATGAAGTGAGAAAAGAAGAGCTAGGCTGAGTGCTTAGGAATGTCAGCATATAAAGGGTAGGTAGGAGATGAACCTGCAAGGGAGACTGGGAAGAAGCAAGAAATAGGAAGGGGGGGGGGAAGAGAGGGGGAGAAGTGTGGTTATCTTGCATACCAGAGGTGAGTGTTTGGAGAAGGAAAGACTGGTCAAATGCTGTTAGTGTTTAAATAAGACAAGGAATTGAAAGTGTCTCTTTGCATTTAGTGAAAAGGAGGTAATTGGTTGCAGGCATGGGCGGTAAGAATAGAGCATCTATGAAGCTGAGTTGTGAAAAGGAGAGGACTGTGGTTCGAGAAGAATGTGTAGTTGAGGAGGGTTTTGCTTTTGTTTTTGTTTTGTTTCATTTTTTAAAATGCAGGACTTGGAGCATGTTTCACTATTAGTAGGAAAAAGCCAAATAAAGGGGAAGGTGAATCTCTGAGAGAAGAAATTATGGAGAGAGCCATATCTCTGAGAGCACAGATGGAGAAATTAGCCTTGAGTAGATGGAGGGAACCCTCTTTTTTGTGATTGGAAGAAAGTGGGGGATAGCTGGATACAGATGCTAGTATCTACAGTCTTGGTAGGAAGAAGTTACAGGATTTCTCTTAAAATACCTTCTGTTTGCTCTGCTTAGCTGGAGGCTTGATCATTTGCTTTCGTTACTTGAAAAGAATAGACATGTAGGCAATTGGAGTAGAGTTGAGAATCTTAGCTTAGCTAGAGACCAAGTAGTGGTTGGTGGCACTGAGAATGCAGTTGAAGATGGGAGAGGAATTTTATTGTGAGTTCTCTGATAATTTGTAGCGGAAGACCGGTGTAAGGTAAACGAAAGAGTCACCAGGTTTTTCCGCTCTCTCCTCAATGATGGACCTCTGCAGGTCTACAGCATGCTTCATGGTGGGCACCTGGAGTAGGGTGTGTGGGCATGCGTGAGTGGGCGCACCTGATTCAGAGACTGGGCTTATAAGCAGAAGCAGAAGAAGCGGCAGCAGCAGCAGAGAGAACAGAGCGTGGAGCAGAGGACCATTTGGGGTGCCGCAGAAAGATCATGAGATGCCGTCAGAGAGCCCAAGAAATTGAAGATTTGCTAGGGGCTGGGAGGCCTGCCAGCCTCCAGGTCTCCTGGCCCCGTTGCCTGCCTTGTACCTGGTTGCCTCTCTGCAAGAGACCAGTAAAAGCCTAAAAACCCACCAAGGGCTCCAGAACTCCCTTCCTTTAGACCCGTCTGCACAGCAACATGGAGAACCTGTACTGCTGGTGTTTTCCTGCCTCTACAACGGGTATTTCGATATTGTTAGTGGTTCTGGAAAGGAAGTTGTTGTCAGATGCCTGATAACCACTTGAGATTCTGAATCAGTTGAGAAACAGCATAGAATGATAGAAATCAATAAGTGACTGTAAATTTAGTGTAAGTCTCGCTTGAACTAAAGCTGAAATAAGGCCTATACAAGTTACCTTCTGAATTGCGATTTGTCCAGTCACTGGGTAAAAATCCTGTGTCTTTATTAAGAAAATGCAGTTCCACCTGCTGTGCACCCCTCTCATGGGAGCTGGACCAGAGGAAGCCTGTTTATGGGTACACAGACCATAGTAAGGAATAGAGAGCTCGTTCTGCACATGCTCACCCACCCTGTCCACTAAGCAGGACCAACAGGCTCCTGTGGTTGTCCTGCTTTCACCAGTACTTTTTTTCTTAAAGAGAAGAGGGTAGAAAAGGGGACTGGAGTGTTTGTTCACTTTTGTGTCCTTCCAGGGAGAGAAGGCTTTGTCTTTTAAAAGGTGGAGAAGAAGAGGTTCGATTCCCTAACATTCATTGAGATTTTGTCAGAAGTATAATTTATATAATGATAATTTCGAGTGGACAGTAGGATAGCTGTAGAAAAATATTAATTATTTGGTAGGGACTGTATGAGTGGCCACAAAGAAGGGGTTGATTCTGAAGAATTTGGGTAGATCATTCAAATGAATTGAGTGAGTGCACTCTTAGGAGAGGTTGGATCAGAGGCCCTCAGGAAGGGAAAGGTTGCTAATAGGGAGTGTGAGAAGACAGAAGAATTAACCCAAGAGGTGGAAAAGTAGATGAGGGTTGGGAAGAAGAATTGTGAGAGCTGTTCTCAACTCATTTGCCTTCATTCCATCATTTACTCCAAAAGCTTTGATTTACAAATATTCTTTGAGACTACAAAATAAAATGTAAGAGACCAAGACAGTTTTTTTTTTTATCTGATGGGATTGAAAATTTTCTGAATAAAGTCTAGTAAAGACAAGAACTAGAATTTTTGCACAGATGAAAATTATAAAGGAAACATTTTAGTTACTAGAATTATTAGTGCTTGGAATACTTTCCTGTCTTATTTATTGATAGACTATTTTTCAGGCAGAGAATATATTGTTCAGTAATTTTTTTGACAGTGATAAGATTTTACTTTTGACAAAGATTCGTTGTTAGTGGTATTTATTGAATAGCAGTATTTCTTTAACTCAACCTTATGTATGAAATTTCAAAGTTATCATTAGCTCAAAAATATAGGATACTTAAGAGAGTAGTGTGTATTTTTTTTTTTTTTAAAGGTGTAGACGTTCAAACTCATTACCTCATGTGGGCATATCTGGTTTAGTGCTAGCAACTTGAGTTCCTGCCCAAGCTTGGAGAATTATGAGGTAAAAGGAAGTCATATTAGCCGCTCATTTGCTTTCATTTACTCATTTGTTCCAAGAGCATTGATTCACAAATAGTCCTTGAGCCCCTACTGTGTGCTGAGAGCAACTCAGTTCAAGGTGAGGGAGTAGAAAGAGATGATTGAATGGTCTCTACACTACCTCAGGGCTTAGAGAATAGTAGGTAAATAGGTAATTTCTTTGCATAGATAAGCCTGAAATTCAGGTCTTATGTTTTTGTTCTGATCAGCTCAGTCTTAATGAGTATTCATTTTTACACTTCACTAAAGGGGTCTTCGTTTGTTTATTTTCTTTGTTCTGTTTTCTTCCCATTAGTTCATGTTTCCCCAGCACTTTAAAAAGAAAATCACTGGTCTCTATTGCTTTTCAGAACCATGACATGAAATAGCATCCAATGGAAAAATGCTATTGTGATTGTGAGAATGTTGGTTACCCAGTTGTTTTCCAGATGGGAAAGAGATTGACTTAAATGCTAAGTGGACAATATTAATTTTGTCAGGTACTTTGGGGTAATTGAATAATCTGGATCATCTCTGGAGAGTGTATTTTTTGAAGTCAGTTAGCTAAATGTCTTTTTCTGTATTAGGCTTGTTTTTGGAGTAACTTGGGTGTCTAGAGAGATGTTTCTATTTCGTTTGAATATTTGTAATATGGAACATTTTATAAAGGAGACTAACATGAAAAATTCTAACTTACTCAATTGTTAAATGTCAATATAGAGCCTCCTCATAGAGTTAGTTTTGTAAAAATAATTTTTCCTTGACTATTTTTTCAGAGCATGTTGATGGAAATAATAGGTAGTTGGCCTATGTGCGAGGAAGCTTTTTAGATTATCATTTAAGAGAACATCCAAGCTGTGTGTGACCACAGCTTCAAGCTGTGCAAGACTTCTTAGGAAGCACACCATGTTCCAGAACCCTCTCTTCTCTTCCAGCTTCCGCATTTCTTGCTTTCTAGAGACAAGATGTTTAGCACAAATAGCAGATTATCTCTAAATAACATGTTTATTTTGGTTCTTCTTGATTTTCCCATCTCTCAGATTTCCCAGCTCGCCAATAGGGAAGATGAGGCTTTCATTCTCTTCACCCCGGACCTGCACCTCATCCTCTTTCTGCTGACAGCGGATATTTAGGTTGGCATTTCTGTGCAACGAATATTCACTGTTTACATTGTGATGGCCATAAATACTATTCACAGTTGAATAGCAATTAATAAATTACGTATTTTATGTTTTCTGTCCAATGTATTGTTTTCATTTGGTTAATTTTCCAATCATTAATGCAACCCTAAAATCTCTCCCAGTTGTTTAAAACTAAAGACACGAGGCAGTTATTAATTTCACTTACTTGAATGCATCTCCCTGGAGCTTCCTGATCTGCCCCAGTGGAGACTCCACTCCTACTGGGTCAACTTTCTTCTCACTGAATCCCTTCACCATTATTCTTGGACAATTCCCTTTGTTTTTCACTTTAGTTGAAAATTTCCCATTTTCCAATTCCTTGTTCTTGTCTTAGTCCTGTGTTTTTCTCCATGCTTTTTAAGAAAGAGTGTTTGGGAAATAATTTTTTGTGAGACTTTACAGTTGTATGACTTTATTCTCCCCTCAGCTTAAACATTTGTTGATTTGGCTGATTACGGAATTCAATGTTGTAAATAATTTCCCTCACAATTTTAAGAGCATTGTGTTCCCTTCCAGTGATGTTGTTGCAGATCCCAAGGCATCATATTCTTTATCCTTTTTACCAAATCAATTTCATCTCTCTGGAAGCTGGTAGGGTCTTTGTCTCTGTTGTGCCTTGGATGTGGGTTTTTCTATTTTCTTGCATAGTTGTTCCATCAAATCTTGAAATCATATCCGTTAGTTTTAGAACATTTTCCTGAATTATTTTGTTAATGGCTTCTTTCCTTTTATTTTCTCTGTTCTTTCTATACTTTTCTAATAATTAGATATTGCATATTCTGGGCTAGATCTTATAATTTTCCTATGTTCTGACCCTGATTTTTCATTTCTTTTTTGTTTTATATGCTTTTCTTCACAGGAGATTTCCTCTGCTTATTTTCTACCCTGCAATTTTTCATTTCTGCAATCGTTTTTATTTTTAAAACTTTAGTCTTGTACTAAGTCTTCCCTCACCCTATGAGAAACCCCCCATTTTTATTTCATGGCTGAACTATCCTTTGTTAATTCTGTGAAGGTATTATTTTCTCTTTTCAAAGATTTTTTTCTCTGGTATAGTCTATTCCATATTTTTTCTTTTCTTTTTGGTCAGGTCTCTTTTTCATATAGATACTTGGTTCCTATCTTTGATTGTACTTTGCAGCCTGCTACTAGGTAAGAGTAGGCACTTATAACAAAGCAGCAAACACTTACAGAATGCCAGGAATGTGTTAGGCACTGTTCTAAGGCCTTCATTTATTTTAACCTGTCTTCAGGAGGATCTCATCCTCATTGTGGTTTTAGTCGTAGTCATCGCCCTCATCATCCCTGTTTGACAGATGAAACTGCAACACAAAATGTTTAAGTAACTTGCTCAATGTAACATGGTTGGCAAGTGGCAGACCTAGAATTCATAGTCCCTTCTAATCTTTATAGTGTCCTGCCTTGTCTTGAAATCAGGAACAAACTGGAAATTCTGTGCTTGTGGGGTGGGCTTTGTCAAAGTGCTTTTACCTGAGTGATATGTATTTTTGTGAAGCCTCTTATGAGCTCCTCCTGGGTTAATTAGATTCCTCAGAATAATCTTCTAGTATCTGGACCGAAGGTTAAGCCCAGCTCTGGTTGCTGATGGTGCAAGAGGACTGGGCGCAGGCCTCAGCCTTTAAACTCAGTCCAGCTGCTTCAGTGGCGTCCTTTGCAGAAACACCCTGGTTTGCTTCTCAAGGCTTAAATCTTCATGCTTCTGCTGTGGGAAGAACTGTAAATTGACCAGTTGTGCAGATTGACACTTACTTGACACTTACTTTGAGTCTCACCTTTATCCAACTTTCAGTGGATTCCTGAACCTCTTGTGGATTCTGTGATGTACCCGTGATGGATTCTTCCTTCCCCACGGGCAGTTTAAGTTGTATCTTCCTTGTATTTGCTTGCCTTCCTCCCTTCCTTGCTTCCTCCCTTCTTCCCTCTCTCCCTTCGCAATTTTCTCATTCTCTTTGACCCTGTATTTACATGGAAGCGAACAAAAAAAAAAAAACAACAACAACAAAAAAAACACACAAAAAAACAAATCTTGGCTACTTTTTAAGGAAGAGTCTTAAATACAATTCATGTGCCATTTAAAATTCTGTGTTAGGTCTGTTGAAATGGTTTTCAGTGTGCACTCCTTCCTGAAGGATTTTTTGTTTGTTTCCAACCAGAATTATCACCAGCTGAATGTCTTTCCTCCCACTTTGGAAATTTTTCCTAAGATTCTTTGCTGTCTCATCTTTATATTTGCATGCTTTTCTTGCTCTCTACTTGTGCCTTCCCCCACCAGCCCATAACTCCTTGAAGACCTGTCTTGATGTCTTCTACAGAGATGTTCAATGCAATTTGTTCCGCTAAGTGTTGTGGATGTGCTTTTCTTGTAAAATATCAGCAATGTAGTAAATACTGAGTATAGTAAAAGAGGGATTTACTACAATAGTGCAACAGAAGATTAAGTTCAGATGTAAAGATATCTGACAATCTTTAATCCTGGCTATTATGAAGTCTTTGAAAGTAGATACCTAATAGTAACAAAGTATACATTTCTTCTCCTGCCAGGACACAAAAGAATCAGTTACAGGAACTGACAATTTTCCTACCATGGTCAAGATTTTAGAATAGAGAACACAGGTATATTTAGTGTTGCCATATAATAGTATTTGTTTTATGAAATATATTAAGTGTTAGAAATAGTCTAAAGTGTTAATAAATGCACCTCAAATATAATAATGTTTTAAATGTTTTTTTTAGTAACTAAACCTATCCAGTTCATTCTTGTGACATTTCCTCTAAAAAACTAATTTTTAATTTTTGTATATTGTAAAATTGGTTGCAAATATTTATTGTTTATTTTTCTTCCTCCTATTCTTTATAATTTTCAGAAGGAAACTTGCAGTTTGACATTATTCAGAGAAAGATGATTGTTTTAAAAATAGTTGGTTTCTTAAGCACTGTATGGTAAGAACCTCAGATCACATTTATTTTTAAACTGCATTAATATTTCTTTGAAAATAGCATAGAGGAGGACTCAATCTTCATTTTAATCCGTAAAAGTCGCTGCTGTATGAGAAACATCAGTGGCCACCACTATGTTGTTTTGGAGCTAAGTCAGTACCCAGGAAACTGATGGTAGTTGACTCATTGCCATAGGTGGGCAAACTGCAGTGATTGTGAGGCATGGGTATTTATTTTGTTTTCAAATTTTCTGGCATCTTACACATAATTTGTTGGGATGTGACTTACGAAAACACATAAAAGCATTACTCTAAAAATTCCATTCTTTTGAAACCATGTTTTTGGGTGTAGTGTTTGTAGATGCTAAAAATATTTTTAATGGTCCTCTGAGATTCATGGGATCCATGTGGAGAAGACAAACGTGGTATTTACAGTTTGACTCGGTTAATTTTCAGTATCCATATCACTCTTCTTTCATAATTTCTTCATGAAAAATATAATCACATACAGATTTCTATTCACTTGCAACACAAAATTAGTGTGAATTCCATTTCAAACTAACCACTATCAAAAGTCTCTGAAAGTCTGGTTTATATTTTTTGAGTGTTGCATGTGGGCGACTCGCTTAGATTTGAATTTTTTATCAAATGGTAAAGTTATGGTTACTGGTGACTATACCAGTATCATACTCTGGTTAATTTAATGTCTTTCCTTTTTGTCATGTATTTTCTGTCTTTTTGTGTTATTACCTGCATATCTGTGAAACTAATTTTTCTTGAGTTATTAAGAAAAATCCTTGAGATTGCTTTTTACAGCTTATTTTTCTCTGACCATTTTTTAATTTTTTTTGGAAGGCATTAGTATGAATTTCAGTGAGAAGGCAAAGCATGGCTGTCCATCTTTATTGTTTCATCATTCAAAGCAAACTTCCTTAGAAAATGCTTCCAGAATTCTTCACCCATGCTTTAATTTGTTCCACTATTTTTCTAGATGTTGTGGAAGATTGTTTTCCTGTTATCAAGTACATCTTATATTACTGGGTCAAGGAAGCTATAATCAATACTTGACTATACTCACTTTTGAAAGTCAGAAAAGGAAATGAGTTATTATTGACCAGAGCATCACTATCTTTTTCATTTTTGATATAGGCCACCTATTTATTACATGTTTTACCTTTCCACACTTTTTAGCTCTTTTATGGTTTGTTAGATCAAAGCTTCTCCTTTTTCTTTTTAATATCTAGAAAACTAATTCATAGCATTCTCCTTTTATTTTTGTGATACACAAAGAGGACAAAAATCAGTATATTATCCTGCTGTTTGTCTCCTACTTTAAAGGTTAAGAAAAGGGGAACTCTTGTTATTTCCTTGTGTTTTTCTCTTCCTTGTTCTCCCATGAATACATGACTTGATTTATCTTGATCAGCCTAGTAACTTGCTCCACATTTTTCCAAAAGTGCAAAGCAGTTTCAGCTAAAAATACACATATCAAAATGCTCCAGAAGTTGTGGCCGCAACTCAAAAATGCTGATCAATTTTGAAAATCTAAATCAACCTCGGCCATGAAACCGAGGGAAGAACCTTTGTGGTAGGGGACAGATTTCCAAAAATTCACCACAGTCCTGTTCTTAGCTGGAGTTTGTGCTGATGTTGCCAGACAACTGAGGAATAGATGCAAAAAGCAGGAAGCATTATTGAATTGAGCCCTAGCGCCAATTTGGGAAAAGCAAATTAAAATGTAAAAGAATATTTTTCCACTCCTGGCGTCTCCAGATAAAATGGTCAAATACATGGTTGCTGAAAAAGTCAGAGAAATTGCTAATTTTGCCAGAATGGCTAATTTTGTCAAAAAACCCAGTCTTTTTTTTTTGTGTGTGTGTTAAAAGATGCCTACACATGTAGTAATATTTTTTTTTGAACCCAAATGCAATAGTTTTAATGTACAAATCTAAATGTATGTACATTTAAGTCAGGGGAGTATTTTGACAAAAATGACTTCTGTGGGGTCTTGTTTCAGTGTCCTGACTTTTTTTTTTTTTTTTTTTCAGGTGCCACTAGAAGAATGGATGATGATGATTTTGGTGGATTTGAGGTATATGCTATGATTTACCTTTTCTTGCTTCCTTAGTTATTTTAACATTGTAGGATTAAAATGGGGTGTACTAATTTGAAAGTTTATTATTTTCTATTGGCATTCATATTTTTTTCTTGGTCATTTTTATGTTACACTGGAATGAGAAATGAAATCAAGGAAAATTAAAATATATCCATTCTGAAAGTGAAAACTGATGTATTATTGTTGTACTACTTGGTCTTGCCCCTGGAATGTGCTTAAGTTGAGGTAGTTAAATGCTACTAGTAGAAACCCTGAAGAAGAGGTTTTAACCATTGTCCAAAAATGGGCAGTGCTTGGAGATGAGGGCTGCTTGCTGACCATCTGTCACATGTTGGCATGTTGACAACTGTAAAGAACTAATTTAGTGCACTAACTTCATGGCCTTTTGGTGGCTTAGAGAGCTAATTAATGTTAGTGTTGTCACATTATTCTCTCAGGTTGGAGTTGGATGCTTTGTAAGTGGAAATTGTTAACTGAAGAAGCACTGTCTTTTTCTTAATCCATTTCAGTGTGTGTTCATTTTATTGCAGTATTTTATAACCCAGTTATTTTTATGGAGCCAGGATAGTCTTGCAGGAAAATCTCTGGATTAGGAGTCAGAGAGCCTGAGCTCACATCCTGGAACTAACATCAAGTGAGCATGAGTGCTAAGGGGTGGGTGTGCGTGTGTGTGTGTGTGTGTGTGTGTGTGTGTGTTTAGAAAGACTTTTACCTAGTTTGGTTTGGTAAAAGGAGATTGTCCAAAAGAGTGAGTGTAATATATGACATTAATAGGAAGAATAAAAAAAATATTATTTTCAGTGTTTTAAAAATCCTGAAAGTGATGTGCATTTTTAATGTTAGGATAATTTTCTCTTTTGTTGATCTTTATTATCTGTCACTGTGGAGCTATTTAGAGCACAAGCCTATTTGTTTTCTGCATTTCATTTAAAACTGAATTGTGTTTGGCTCATACATATATTTTCTGTGTTTACTTTAATATATTAGTTTTGTTGGGTGATTAAATCTTACTTGCATTACTGAAATGTAACAAAATTTTGTTAAAATTCCTTCCATTTGGAGGACATGTTTCAGGTACCATCTTAGTTTATTGTTTTAGGAGTTGTTAGTAATTTGAAGGTTAAAACTTAGCATAGTCTCCTTTATTTCAACAATGCTTGATTTATTAACAGAAAAAAAAATACAATGGGTAACATTCCTTAGGATAACCACTATGCTTCAGTATAATATTCAGTTGATCTATACCTTTTAATGTTATGTAGATAGTATTAACAAAATTCAGTGT
>PVIJ01015351.1:0-30840 GCA_004024925.1 Scalopus aquaticus
TGCAACAAATGGCAGTGTGTGCTCTGTACAACTAAATTGCAAACAGATCCATCATCTCAAAATGTGGTGTTGTACGAGGATACGCAAACAGCTGCTATATAGAAAAGGTTCTGCGTGTTTTGCTGGGTTCAATTAACCAGCCCCTCCCCGCTACCTCTGCTTGTTTCAGGGATAAGAAAAGGTCAAAGAATCTCATCTATCCCTGTCAGCCTCCTGCTCTACACAGCCAAATAGCCACAGAAGCTTTAGAAAACAGAGTTCCATAAGAGGTGACCCTCTCTTCCAGGTGGTATTCAATGTTCAAGCAGAATAATAGCCACCTGTTAAAAATAGAAAGAACCTCTTCAGACTATTGCAAGCCTTTCGCCCACTGATGAGATCATGATGTGATAACTGATATTTTCAATAGTCTTTGAAAAAAGAAAAAGGCTGAGGCGTATCAATCAGCAACATAAAATACATTATTATCTACTGGATCGGCATTAGGAAATATCCCGACAAGCACGGCCACTTGTTCTGCGAGCAGGGCCATGCACCTGGGCCATGTCAAGACCAGGTGCTCAGGCTATTTTTGGTTGATAAAAATGTTAAAAGAAAAGCTCTTCCTCGAGAACAATAAGTAGCAGCAACAGCCCAGAGTGCAGGGCTTTGAGTGCAGGTAGGTGCCGTCCCAGCCCTCCCCTGGGTGTGTCTGGCGCTGGCCAGAAAATCGAGCTGTCGCTCCTTTTCTAATTTGACACGTTCATTTTAATGAAAAACGCATAGGGAAAGTCAGTATTAGTACTAAAGGCAACAAACAGGGAGGATTCTTTTCTGATCCTTACTTGTGTACCCCTAAGCACTACAGAGGTGAGTGAGCAAGGTGTGCACGAACGCCCTTTTGGAGGTGCTAAAGGGAGACTGAGCAACCTGGGCCTTTTATCCTGGAGAACAAAGCCCACGCCGCGTCTGCATCCTTCCAAGAAGCCCCCACCAGCTCTTAATACTGTGTGGTCCACTCACGTATTAGTACGTGTTTTTGTCACCAGTATCAGGTGGCCGCTCACATATTCATACGTGTTCATCTAGTCTCCGGTTTTTCACGCCACAGTGGATTATTTGGAACTATTAGGAGCTATTTCTTTGATCGTACTCAGTCTAGAAGCTTTACACATTGTCTTGGTGAAAGTGTAAGGTGTTTTATGAGAGATATGACAGTTTTTTTAATATCCAGTAGTTCAGGAGTTGTGTGTGTTTTATTGAATGCTTCTACCGCTCATGCGGTGGCACAGAAAATGGCCGGCACACAAAGTGTTAACAGATTGAGCGTCTGACTGGCAGGGCAGGGCCCCCTCCAGGCCTGCTGTCTGTCCACCCCACGCAGTTCCTCCAAGCTGAGCAGCTCACCTGGGTGACAGAAGGTCTCTTCTCCTTCCCTCTCCGCGCCAGGGTGTCCAGTCCTTTCAAGGAGGAGAATATGCCCTTCTTGTCCCTGGCCCGCTGGCTCAGGGACAGCGTCCTCTTCCGCAGGGCAGAGTCATCTCTGGAGCACACCTGATTTAAAAACGCAGATTAAAAATTCTGAAAGTGTGGCGTTTGGGGGCCAGAGAGAAGGAACAGTGGCCCGAGAGAAGCAAGCTCTGCTGGACCTAAGTGGGGCCTTCTGGGCCCCAAAGCCGCCGCCTGTCTGACACACAGACTGCGTGGACGGCTCACATCTGGAGCCCACGCACCAAGTTGCACGCTCGGGTCTGTCTGCGGCAGGCAGCAGGGCCGACAAGTCCACCCTGGATACCCCCAAACTGTCCACGGAAGCCAGCCGCCCAGACCACCGAGGGTGCTACCCAGACCCGGCCTCTCACAGCCAGCCCTCCGGCTCCTAACACAGATGTGGCTGCAGCTCAGGAATCCCCTGCCCTTCCACAGGAGGGGGCAGGCCGAGGGGCAGACCGGAGGGAGTATTAATGGCTCCTGGGAGGAGCAGCAGAGAAGCCGAGGTCTCCAGCCCCTGCACCCCCGGGCTGGCCCTGTCAGCTGTCAGGTTAGAGTCTGCAGCAAGGGGGGCGCCAGTGGTCCGCCCTGAGTCCCGCTGGCCCAGGGGGCTCACCAGAGCATGGAAGGATGAAACAGACAGGACGCCCAATCTGCCCAGGGCCAGCTTGGAGGGGCGGCTGGCGGCAGCCAGGAGGCTCTTGGGGTTCGGCAGCTCCCCGCCTTGCAGGCTGGCCAAGTAGCAGCGCATCCTGAAGAGATCCATGTGAAACTTCTCCAGATTCTGTTCCCATTGCTGGATCTGTGCAAGCAAGAACAGAGGGGATATAAATAAACAGGCGTCTCCACGGGCCAAACGGGCTCCCTTTGCCAGCCTCAAGGAAAGACGACGCAGCTGACACGGGGTGTTGAAGCGAGCCTCCCTGCCACCCCAGCTCCAGCACCCCACCACAGCCCACGGGGTCCCCCAGACGGGGCTCATCAGGATGGGCAAAACTGAACAGCTTATGGGCCCACACAGCGTCGTGCAGGGCAGCGAGAGCTGGGGAGCCCACACCCCACGCCAGGCTGGGGGGGGCGGCTCGGCTGTCAGCTCTGCCCTTAGACCAGGTAACCTGAACTGCACACACGGACCAGGATGGGCGGGGGCAGTGACTTCACGTTTCCGGACATTCTGGCCTCAGAACAGTAAGAAGCAAAAAGACATGAGGGATAAGGACAATAGAGTGTTTGCGTCTATTTGAAGTTGATAGAAGAATAATCGTCAAGGACACACCTAACTCAAATCAAGGGCTCTGTAATTACTTAGACAACAGAAATTCTCAGGTAGTTCCTTAAGAATGAAGTCGGAAAGTGGCTAAAGAATTAAACCCTGGGTTCGGTCCCTCCTCTCCTACAGATGTCAAAACATGTGACGTATTAGCATCACCTTCCTTTAAGGAAAACTAAAAATAGAGGCTCCACAGGCTTCGCGACACCTGGGTGCGGGGGCAGAACCTGGGCTTCCAGCGGCGTGAGAACAGCTTGGAATTCACAAGAAGGCTTCGGGGAGGCCCCGCCTTGAAGGTTCAGCACAGGAGTGGGGTCACATCATGTGCAGCACACCCCTCTGGTCTTGCCATGGTTAGCACCCAGAGAGACTGCCCTATCACACTAAATTCCCAGGTCAACCCATAATCCCAGAGAAACGGTATCTTGAAGGAATTTCAACATTTTACACTTTTGCTCACTTCAGTCTCTTCCAACAGAAAAGCGGTCCAAGTTCTGGGTATTCCCCAGTTCCCTCCAAGCTCATAGGACAAATTAAAAGATTTCCTTCATAGGAAGGTCACCGTACAGCCCTTCTGCAGGACAGCAATATGGTGGTTACAAGATCTAGGCATCTCTTGGCCATTCAAGGTTGTCTGTCAGTAAAACAATGAAGTCGCCAAGTGCACTGAACACTTATCTCCGGGGTGAATCTGACCTCACTGAGGATTCCTTAGCCCTTATTCGTGATGTAACAGCGCACTGGTTGAAGCTACCAGAATGCATTGCTGACATTTAAAAATGAACCTGTGAGGACCCCGGCCTGAATTTCCCAGTCCCTGGGTCTGAGACCTGGGAAAGTGCATTTCAAAAACACCTCCAGCAATTCTGGTGCTGAATTTTAGGGAAAGCTACTTTTCGAGATTAGCAAGACAGTTCAAATTAAAACAGCAAAGCTCTTCTTGGTCTTGTCCTGTCAGAGAATTCTGGATGGGCATGTGGGAACACACACTGAAAGCTACAGGATCCGTGGAAACCCAGAGCGACAGATGCATTCCTTTGCTTTCTACTGACGGGGAGACATTACTAGAGTGGATAATACATTAAAGCTATTCTTCATTTATACCTCATTTATATCTCAGTGGGACACAAGGTACGAGATACTTTCTAGAGGAAGAGGAAGGAAGACACCGGAGGAAAGAAATCCCATGAGGCGCTGGAGATCTGAAGACAAAGCAGTGCACGGCATCCACAGTGGATTTAAAAAAGAAAAATAGAATAAAATCCAAGCCTATCCCAATCACTACATTTCAGAGAATTCTGTGAATTCAGAACTCTGCACAGACAAAGCATTTTTAAAGGTCTCATTTAAGGGGCTTATGTGACTACATCTAGAAGCACAGCTGGAAGGGGAAGACAGCTCCATCCGAAAGGCCACACGCAGAAACTCAGATGCTGTCAGAAGCACTTTGATCATCTCAGCACACCTGGACCTCTTCACCTATCACTGGAGACGAAGTGAAGGGGAATTCATGGAAGAACACAGGTTCAGATGTTTAGACTTGTTGGAGCAGAAAAGGCTGGGAGAGGGCCTCCCTGGTGGCACACGGGGTAAGTCTCAGCACCATCAAGCTACCGCCAACCATTGCAGCACGAGTTCGATCCCCGGCCAGGGAGCTGACCCACATGGTGCAGCAGACCTCTCCTGCTGTGCCAGCAATGCTCCCCTCAGCAGTGTGTTTCAGCAGATCCACCTGTTCTACTGCCCAGTCTGTCTCTGGTGAATCCTCTCACCCCCTCACACCTCTGGCCTGCACCCCAGTTCTTGTATGCATAAATAAAATCAATCTTTAAAAAAAAAAAAAAGGCAATGACTAGGAGACCCCGGTAACCCAAAGTAGACTCACAAACATCAAGCGATGTGCTAATATAGGATTGTTTCAAGAGAACTAGTCTCCCAATATGGTGTCCTGGAAAGCTACTTCAAACACTGAATTAAGCAGACTTCAAATGAGACAGGACTTGGATTCTGTTTCAACAAGATGCCTATCTTGTCCTGAGGAGTCTTTGTGATAGTGGATTTGTGTGCCAAGGTGACCGGGCTACAGGGGGCCTAGATATGTGATTTTTTTTTACCCCGTGTGTCTCTGCAAGGCTGCTTTAGAATGAGATTAACATCTAAATGGCCACACTGAGCAAGGGTTGGCCCTCCCTAAAGCAGGTGGGCCTCCTCCAATCAGCTGAAGGCCTGAGCACAACACCAAGACACCTTCCCAAGTGCGGGACCCCCTCTGCCTGGCGGCCTTTGGACCAGGACTTTGGGTTTTTTTTCATGTCTTTGAGCTCCAACTGAAATATTTGTTCCCCTGGGTCTCCAGTGTGCTGACTCATTCCACAGATCTTGGGACTTCCCACTTCCATAATGACATGAGACAACTCCCCATAATAAATCCGTCTAGCCATCTGTCCATTTACACATGCATACGTACCCATGCACGTATACAACCATTGGTTATGTTCTGTTTTTCTGGATAACTCTGACTAGTACAGCCTCCTCCCTGCAGGTCTCTGGGGCAAGGCCAGCTACTGTTAACTCATAAAACTTTTCCATACAGACATTATCTTGCTTTGATGGTCTTGGGGCTTTGTAAAGAGAATCAGTCACAGAAGTTAAATGAAGATTTGTGGTTGCATAAGAAACAATAAAACACTGGATTTTTCCTCCCAGAGACTCACAGAGGAGTTAGGAGAAATGCAGGTAGAAATCTGGTGAGGTGAGGACTGAGATGCCTGTGTTACTTGGGAAGAGAGACACAGAAAGGACAGATCCACAAGCTCAAAATGAACCACACATATTGCTGAGAACTTCTGCCCACACAGACAATGAACTTGTGGGGAGCTGGTGTGTCCACACCTTCATTTCCCAGCAGAGGAGACAAGAGACTGAGGCTTAGGAGGTAAATGACACAATAAACTGGCCTTTCCAGACTAGCAAAGGCCCAAAGATGATCCTGATACAAACAACAAGAACGAAGCTTCTATCCAGTTCTTCTAACATAGCCCCTGAATCCAAGGGCCGGTGACTGCACAGAGACAGCAATATCTGTGCCCCATCCAAGACCAACTTCACCAACTTCACTTAACTTTTCACCCAACGGCCGCCGTCCTTTCTCCCTACAACCCGCCCAGCTGTTCAAGGTAGAAGGATGTAAGATTATTTACAATCTGCTTGGGTGCCCGCTTCCTTCATATTTAACAGTCTGCACTTCAGTTTGCTACCAGCCTTGAGTAAGTAATGTTAACTGAAAAGAAAAACATTTCATACCCACTCCTCAAAAGATGGATAGAGGAGGAGACAAGATACATTACTTTCAATGCAAAAGGAGGAAGAGGAAACAGTTTTGTATCTTTACATATGCTACTTTAGTAAATTTTAATAACAGTAATAATGATAATCATGAAGATAGGAATATTTTCTGGCATCACATTTACTGGAACTTTCTGGAGGTTTTTTCCTAACATTATGAAAAACTAAAATGCCCTAAATCAATTCTCTTAACTCATAACCGGTTTCCCCTTTTTTTCTAAATTCATGAAGCACTGATCATTTAGACATTGTTTTGTTTTTTTAGACAAAGATTAGGACATGAAAACAAAGACTCAACCTCAGTGGCGACTGAGCTTTTGTTCCTTGTAATATCCATACACAAAACATAAAAAGGACGTGGTGAAAAGAACCGCCTAATGAGGTTTCCGTTATCTTTCTCTATAAAAGGGAAAATTATTAACAACAAAATTAAAGAGGAAAACTCCCATATGTAAGTTTCCTCTGTTGCAAATACAGCTGCTTTCAGTGACTAGCCCAGAAGGTGATAGCTGCTGTGGAGAACTGGGAGGGGATGATGAAACCTAAAGCTAAAAACAGCAAGTGAATAAGTGACACATCACAAAAAAGTAAGGATGACAAGCACATTCCCGCCACACCCAGCCTCCCGGAGGAATATTTTCTGTCCTTTAGTCATTATCACGGTATTTGGCCATGTGTTCAATGTTAGGTTGTCAAAAGATAACTGGCTTTTCCATTTTGGTGGAGTGAGTTGGAAAAGTCTGGTGCGCTATCCCCAAGCACCAAGCCCTGCCTCTGCAGAACTCCCTAGAGCTACTGCGGTTAACGAGCAGAACCACCAGTCAGCTTTAGAGTCTTCTGCTTGGACATACAACTCACACGCCATGTGAGAGCGGGCATTGGAGCACAAATGCTCTTCCCACGAAACCACACTGAAACGCCCAAGTGCTGAAAACAACGAAGGAGTGTTCCTATGAAACGCAAACCCTTCAGCACACGGTTGAGTCAGCAGGCAAAGCACAAGCTGCTTCCCAACGCCTAGCTGGCAGGCGGTAAGATCAGGTGGCTCAGCAGTGGAGCTCTGTATTCGAATCCCAGCTCTGCCAGCCGCCAGCTGTGCCACTTGGGAAGCGCATGAGCCTCTGAGGCCCGGCCACTCACCCACCCACCGGGTGGTGCAGACCAGTCACAGAGGAGCTACTGTGCAATTCCATGTGATGGTGCCAATGGTAAGAAGAGGCCCACGGGGATGGGGTGAGGCAAAGGAGAGTGTTTGCCAGCTGGGGAGGGGAGAGAGGGAGAGAGACTGGGCTGTGAGCAGCGGTGGGGGCCTGACACAGAGACTCCATCTTGGCCCTGTAAAGAGGAAAGGATTTTAGACTGAGGACAGCTGAGAGAGGGATCTGTTCACTCAGTAACTCCAGCAAAGTGCCAAGGACGCAGCGATGAGAGGGCGGGGATCCTCCAAGAGCTCGTATTTCGTTCTAGGAACCACCTGAATGAAGACAGACGCATTAAGGGCGTCTGGAAGGGTCCGAGCTGAGCGGGCGGCTGGGACTGCAGGGCAGCTCCTCGGGGAGGCAACCTCTAAACCCCTCATCACAGACGGACGAGGAGGTCCATAACAGGGGCAAGGGGGATGGGGCATGTCTACTTGTGCTGGTGGCACTTGTCCCTCTGCCTGAAGCAAAACCCAAAGAAAGCGGTGGAACCTATAGGCATTTTGGGGGAGGGGGTGAGAAAAAGGTCAAGGTGTGGAGGGGTTATCGTGACTTCATCTGGTGAGCAGAGGGCAGTTTCCAAAGGATTTTTAGACCAACCATGATCACATTCAGGATGCAAACTACTCTGGCCTTGTATGGAAAGTGCATCTGAGGAAGGGCAAAAATGGCAGAAGCGATCATACAGGGAAGAGAGAAGACAGACCTCCTTACCCCTCCATCTCTCACCACCTGCCCCTTGTGCTGAAAAACCAAGCTTCCAGGGAACACATTGGCCTGGAAGGCCCCCCTCCATTCTGCGCCCAACACCCCATTTTTTGAGAAGCTGTTCAGACATTCCACCTCCAGGAAGTCTTCCATGACTACTTGCTGCTTATCTCCCACAACACTCTGGAAAAATCACCCGCTCTGAATTGATTCTATGATGTTGAAATTATAGGTTCCACTGCCTTTCTCCCTGCTGCACGGAGAGCACTGGAGGGCAAAGAGGGCACCTTCAATGAACCCCCAGTCTCGCCTGGCCCAAACTGTGCTCGAAATTGAATGCTGACGTCCTGCCCACAACACTGCCACCAGCTCCCCGTTGCTGCTACAAAGTCCCCCTATTGACCCAACACTTCTGTCATCTGGCCTTGTCCCCCGGAAGCCCCTTCACATACATTCTCCCCTTCCACGCTTTATTCCCAAATCGCTCCCTGACCCTCTGTGGTATTTTCCACAAGGCTGCGCTCACTTTGTTCCCTTAACCACAGTCTCCAATGGCAAATCCAAGCCATCCTCTTTCTATTGTGAAACTCCAAGGAAATATTTAAAATGAAGCCCACTTTTCACAAACTCCAGGGTCCCCCGACCCACCAAGGAGAGTTCCCCGGGGCCCATCTCACCCCCCCTCCTGAGCACCCCCTCCGTCCCCAGCAAACAAGCCACAGGAAGTGAGAAGGCACAGACAGCCCAAGGGTAGCGAGGCTTTGTCCTTATTTACTTGCTGAAAATACAAAACGGAAAGGAAAATAAAGTGCTAACTGGACTTAATTTACAGCTCTTCCTCCCTCAGAACTTCAAAAGGACTCCAGCAAGCGGGCGCCCGGCACTGGACGTGCTCAGAGGAAAGCCGTGTCATCCGGCCCCACGAAGGCCCATGAGGCCAGGAACAGAGGACAGGACAGTCCTCCAGGCCAGTCCCCACAGCGGCAGGGCCCCAGGACTTCAAAGACAACCCTCTGTGCTGGGCCGGAGCTCGGGAGGCGACTCAGCTCGCACGAGGCTCGGCCGCAGAGTCTGAGGCTCGTGGGGCCACCCGGTTGGGCTGCGTAAGCAGGGGGGTATTTCCTGCTGTGCCAAATGTGCTGCGGTGGAGAGGGCGGCTCTTGTAAAGAAGCTTCTCAAAGGTCATTTAGAGGAGGAGACCCCCTCGGGGGCATGTGAGACTCAGGCTGGGGCATGTGAGACTCAGGCTGGCGCAGATCCCGGCTGCAGACGCCCGTGTAGCTCCACACAGCAATGCCCAGGCCCAGATCGGCGCCTCCAAGGAACACAAAGCGCAGGCAGGGTTCCCGACGCTTCACAGGCTTCGTGTCTGCGAGTGACAGTCAGAGCTCCCCTGCAACCGCCTGAGCTCCCCTGCAACCGCCTGAGAGTGGGCAGGGCCAAGGGCACCCACAACCCCCAGGGCAAAGAGCTCCTGGGAAATGGGTGTCGGGTGAGGCGCATATTTTCTGGTGGAATTTCTGAGGATCAGTCCAAATTGCTTCTTACCAGAAATCCAGACACATAACGTGGGGAGGTGAAAGAGAAAGGGAGGTGGCGGAGGTAGCACTGCAGCGAGAAATGAGTCAAATTGCAATGGTGTGTTCAAAATAAACGGCGCCCGACTCCATCAAAGAATGTAAAACGGCCACAGGTGACGGCCCTAATTCTTTAAAAGAGTTTCCCTCGGTCCACCTGATTCTCCTTGGGCTTGGGAGGGGTTATAAGAAATCCAAGTCCACACTCCCAATTGCGGGGTTGGGAGTCGTGCATTTACCAACGATGGGCAAGGGAATAAAATCACATTTGATAAAAAATGTAACCTACAAAAAGTTTGCTTGGGGCCTCCCCGGTGGCGCAGCGGTTAAGCACTGCGCTGTGGAGCTGTCGGCAGCGGCGACGCGAGTTCGATACCCGGCCAGGGAGAATCCCACATGGCGCGGCAGACCTCTCCTGCCTCGCCCGCTGCTCCCCTCAGCAGTGTATTTCTGATCTGCCTGTTCTGCTCCCCGCTCTGTCTCTGGTGAACCCCCTTGCCGCCCCAGGCCTCTGGCCTGTACCCCAGCTTGTATGTATAAATAAAAAATAAATCTTTAAAAAAAAAAAAAGTTTGCTTGGACGTCTTTGGCCATAAGAGGAAAAAGGAAGTGAGGGTGGGGGGGGGGAGTGGGTTGGGGGCCCCCCCGCAGCATCTCCAATATCACAGGGCTGAGGACAGCAAGTCAGGCCTCCCGCCAGGGACCCAGTGCACCCTGCAGCGCCACCCCAGGCCTCTTCCTCAGCCAGGAACAATGAAACCCATGAATCCGGGCTCTGAGGACAAAGGTGCTGGCTCGTGGGAATTCAGACCACAGGAGCAACACAGCACAAAGAAACCCCAGCGCAGCTGCTGTCCCCTCTCTGTGGTTTGTCGAGTTAGCTTGATGCAGCAGCAGCATCTGCCACCCACTCACAAAGCTGGGACCCAGTACAAGCCTCTGGCCTGGGCTCCCCTCAGGCACAAGTAGGGGTCCCCATTTCTCCACTCAAGGAGGTGCAGCAGAGGACACAAGCTGAGGTCCCGGTGCACCTGTCCTCTGGCAGATGGGTCCCTGCCAAACCCCAAATGTCTTTCCACCTTCATTCACCTTGGCAGCTCAATTCCTTCCCAGTTCATTACTGAAACTATTCTGTATTTCTAACTTGCCAGCAAATACTCTTTTATTTATTTAAAGATTTATTTGGTATTTCTTTATGCATACAAGAACTGAGGTGTAGGCCAGAGGTGCAGGGGTAAGAGGATTCACCAGAGACAGAGTCGGGAGCAGAACAGGCGGATCTGAAGTATACTGCTGAAGAGAGCAGCGGGGAGGCAGGAGAGGTCTGCTGTGCCATGTGGGACAGCTCCCTGGCCGGGAATTGAACTCAGGCTGCAGTGGCTGGTGATAGCTTCATAGTGCTGAGACTTAACCCCTGTGCCACCAGGGAGTCCCAGCAAGTACTCTTTAAATGAACGGTATGTTCTGTTGATGAACAGTTCAGTTCAGGAGTACAGGACACTATCATTAAGGTTCTGTAGGTTATAGAAAAGAATGCAGTCTGGTGTGCATTTTCCATACAAATTGTTAGACTTCTGTTGTCTTTCCAGCCCAGGGACTCAGAACGGCACAGCTGGACCACGCCCTTCCCCACTTCCATCTGCCCTTCCAGTCACAGCCTGACTCATCTTCCAAAGATACCATTTTCATCATGCATTGATGAAGAGGGATCTAGAGATTTCCTCGGCACATTTAGGTTGTCAGGGCAAAGGAAAAGAAATATTTAAAAGCTGTATCTCTCCTGTTAACATAGGAACAGTACAGAAACTAGTCGTTGTATTATGTGACTATGGAACTAGACCAGAGAAGCATTCTCCTTCACACCTTATCTATTAGAAGCAGGAAAAAATACTGGGCCTGGGGGTATCCCTGTTCAGACACAGAAATAACTGTGTTGTACCAAGTTGCTCTTTCCAAAGCCATTCTTTGCATCAGAAACTTTCCTGCCTAAATTCTAGTGGCTTTACACAGAGATTTTGTTCTGAAAGTGACAAAGTATGGGAGAATCACTTAGGTAACAAGTTACTATTTGATATTAGGAAAAAATATTTGGGTATACAATGTCCCATTATATATGTACAGCTACCCATGTAGACTACGGACATGTGCATGGACATGTGTACATATACATACATGTGTATATACATGCATTGTACATATATACACAAAGGGCACCGAATGTGTGTGTGTGCGTGCACACACGCACTATTGCATGTATATACATGACAGTCAAGGAGTGTCAAGTGTGTATTGTGTACATGTGGTGTATACACATAGCAACTAAAGATCATTATTTTTGTACGTGTGCATGTGCATACACAGCAACCAAAGACAATCAAACACACCACATCAGCAATGCACATACGTACAGCCTTTAAGTACTTAAAAATGAGAAGCCACAGAAGAGACCTCCCCTGGAGGTGGAACAAGCATCACCAGTTTGCATTTAAACATGGTTTTTGCTGGGAGCGGCTGAGCAATGGAAGGAAATCCTGGAAATGAACAGTACCTGGTTCTCGATGGCCTTCCTGTTCTTTGGGTCGCTCACCACAGACAGCTGCAGCTCCGCCATCTTCTTCATCTTGCTGTCCATGTCTATCTTCTGGATGAGGTTTTTGGTCTGGCTCTTCAGCAGTCGCACTGTATCCTCCTTCCCGTGCTTCTTTGCAAACAGTGAGGCACAGGCGGAATGTATGGCCGTGACCCAGTTCTCCAGGTCCGTCTGGCTGGTGGCCTAAACAAAGGGGAAAGTTCACCTGAAACTGTTTTTCTACCAAAAGCTGTCCAAAGTGGCAGGCTGGCTGGTCTGTGATGTGTGACACCCAAGAAATACCTTCACTTCATGAAAACTCATTCATTTCAGAAGCACACACAACCGCTCAGCTGCAATCGCCGGCATCCTGGATGCCAGGGGTCTGATGCCAGGGCGGGCAGAGCAGAACCAGCAGGCTGCCCCAGAACTGACGGAGGATCCAACTAGAAATAAGCCCCCGACCCCAAGGGGAGTAGAGGGGTCAGCTCTGTCTGCCGGCGTCAAACGGGGCCACTCACTGAAAAGCAGTTTATCTTCCTAATCTCAATAAAATGAGGAGCTATTAGGACTAAGATATTAAATTGGAAAACCTGGATGTGAAATTGCATTGATGATCTGGGCTCAATACTGATATGAAAAATATCAGTAACATTAAAATTGCCGTGTATGAATATTGAGAAGACAAATGTGGTTTTTCCTTCTCTGCTCTTCAGTACCTCCAGACACTAAGATGATACTATTTTCATGTAAATAATTTTTTTAATTTTAAAAACAGTAAAGTTTACTGAAGCAAAATGGACAAAGGTGTATGAATCTAAGCAGACTGACATCACTTCCGGTCCCCTTGGGATCCAGCAGTAACCACACACATTCAAGCGGTTGGCTCCACCCTCCAGGAGGTTCTGGGATCCGACAATAGAACTAGAGGGGCATCTTAAAACTAAGGCTATTTTGCCTGAACCACAAATAAAATATTCATTTAACACCTGTTGAGAAGTCCGTGCAGATCGACCCTAATGAACTTGCCTTCCTTACAGCTCAGATGAGCATCAACTCATCACTTTGCTTTAAAGCAACAGAGAGAGTTTAACTTTCCCTCAGGGGAAGGAAAATCAATTCTCAGACCTGGACACTAGTAACAAGTGAAGTCAGTCTGGGGACAGCAGCGAAGCCAGCAGCCCCTTGGGTGCTCCTGGCACGGGTGCTGGGAGACCAGCTTCGCTTCAGAGGATTCTGGATTCACAAAGTCAGCCAAGAGAACACCCTGGTGTTCCATGGGGTGCCTGGGCTGTCCAGGACCAGCTTTAACCGGGATTTCAACCCAGGACCTAGGAATTTTGTTCCAAGAACCTCTGACCAGACATGACCTGCGGTTCAGATGTGTCTACTTGCCGCTCTGGATTTGGGAGAGGAGGCGTGCGAGACGCACTCGCCCTGGACATCACCCTTCCAGCTAAACTAACACCAGTGATAACAGTCACAATTTCTGTAGCACTTACCACAAGCATGTTATGCTATTACCCTTAAGTTATTATTGTATTACTGCCACAGGGACTAGAGCTCAGAGAAGACTAGTAAGAGCCCCCAGATGACACGCAGCCTCAGCAACACAATCAATTCACACGTGAGTCTCCCCCAATCCGCAACCCAACACCACCATGCTCTGTGGCTTCTCAGGTGCTAGAAATTGCTAAAAATCTTAACAGCAAATAACCCTGATTCTCACACCCTCAGACCACTTCCACAGGGAAATGAGAACTGATAGCATTTGTCTGAGGTTTTCTAAAAAGTTGCTTCTCTTATGGGGATTCTCAGCGAGAACATAGCCTGTCCTGTCCATTTTTTCCAGGGTCAGTTAGGAAGTCTCCGCTCAAGAATGCTGGACCTTGCGCTCACTAGGTCATGAGCTGCTACAGAACAGGGATCATGATTCCCGTCTCTTCTCATCCTGAAGAGCAGCTCCTGGAACACAGCCCGGCTTGCAGGGGCACCCGTGAGATGCCTGCAGTTTCAATGACAAGACATACGTGTGCCAGCAGCACCTGGCGGCGAGCAGAGACCAAGTCTCTGGCTTCAGTCCCGACCCAAAGCCTAACTAAGCTTTTGCTCTATTTCATGCTAAACTGCTCTTAATCCTGCCCTTGCTCACCCTCATAGGAGGCAAGCCACTGGCTCACCCCTGCACTCCCGAAGCTCAGCGGTACCTGGAACAGGTAGACGTCTCCAAAGGAGTTGCTGAGGCAGAACACGTTTTCCTTCTTGGGATGCTCGGGCACGGACTGCACTATGCTGTCCTCTGCAAAAAGGGCACACCGGGGCGCGCTGCTCTGGTCCGTGGAATTCTTGCCGTAGGTCTCATAGAAGAGCAGCGTGCAGCCTGCAAAGACAGAGCAGAATATCAGCCCTGCCACAGTCCCAAGGGCCTAGGGAAGGAAGGAGAAGGGAAGGGATGCAGCTGAAAAACAGAGGATGAGGCGGTTACAGGACATAGGGAAGTGCCAGTTCCCCAAGCGTGCTGTCTCACTGCCAGCTTTACTGGACTATACGAGAGGTTTTATAAATGTAATATTGGCACAGCAATGCTGTGCCAGGAGCTCGTCTAAGGACTGGCTCATTCAAGTCCCAGGGCAGCCTAGACGCAGGTCTGTCTATGAACCCCCTTTACAGCATGGGGCGGCGAGAGGGTTCGCCAGAGACAGAGTGGGGAGCAGAACAGGCAGATCAGAAATACACAGCTGAGAGGAGCAGCGGGCGAGGCAGGAGAGGTCTGCCGCACCATGGGATTCTCCCCGGCTGGGCATCGAACTCACATCGCACACTGCCGACAGCTCCACAGTGCAGCGCTCAACTGCTGCGCCACCAGGGAGGCCCAGAAACTGAGTATTCTGGGGCCAGAGAGATGGGGGAACTTTGCTACTTATGAGAAAACACCCAGTTTATTCTCCAAATCCCATGTCAAATAATTTTGAATATTCCTTTAGCGAACAGTGATAGGAAATACTACGATAATCTTACTAATTTGGAGAAAAATAAAATGAAATGTCCCTAAATTTTCAAACCTTGCTCTAAAAATGCAACTTCTATGGTTGTGAGTAGAAAGCTTCCCCGTGCTGAGCTAAGGAAGTGTTGCCAGGATTGAAGACGGAAATGCCACACAGTTAACAGACACAGTGCACAGACAGTCTCTGAAGCACCTATAAGCACACTCTCCTGCCGAACAGCCTGAAAGCCTGCAGCCAGCACACATTTTCAAGCACTTCTCAGGTGCAAGGTCTGCTGTGTGAACAGGATGACCGTCTCCACCCCTGGCAAGCACCTCTCACGGTCTTTTATTTTTTTATGTATATATTTATTTATGCATACAAGAGCTGGGGTGCAGGCCAGAGGTTTGGGGTGGTGAGAGGATTCACCAGAGACAGAGTGAGGAGCAGAACAGGCAGATTCACTGAAATACACTGCTGAGGGGAGCAGCTGTGAGACAAGAGAGGTCTGCTGCGCCCTGTGGGAAGCTCCCTGGCCGGGGATCGAACTCGTGCTAGAGTGGCTGCAGATAGCCTCATGGGCTGAGACTTAACCCGTTGCTCCACCAGGGAGGCCCCTCTCATGGTGTTTAAAGAAGCACCTGACGCTGACTGACTCCCCACCCTCCTGTGTAGTAACACCTCATTCATACGAACGTGGATGTCTGAAAACCCATTTGGTGCTTTCCACTTTCAGGTATTTCCTTAAAAACACATCTTAAGACAAGCTACTTTCTACGGTGGCAGCCAGAGCCGCAGGGAAGCTGCCTGTCCCCTGCTTCGCCCTCCACAGCCCCGCCGGGCACACGGCGCCATCACTCCTCCTGCAAACAAAACTGACTCACAGTAAGAGGCAGGGAGTCTCTGAGAACAGGGAGGGCAGTGAGAGGGCTGTGGCTGGAGTGGCTTCTGCGGTGGAGCCAGCCTTGTCCCACCCAGGGATGCGGCCAGAAACAGCACCCGTCCCCTCTCCCTCGGGAACAGCCCGTCTGCTGTGTAGGTGACGGGCCACAACCTGGGGACCCAAGCACCAGGGTAAAGGTGACAGGTCCAGGCCAGCCCTGCCCAAGTCCAAATTCTCTCCATCGAGTTAATGCTGATGTTTTCCCTCATGCACGCCCAGCAGCTGTGGTTGAATCGTGCCATCGAGAGGAAATGAAAGCGACCTTTGACAGATGCCGAGACACTGCCAGACCTCACCCCTCATGCCCATCCCCGTCCACGGCTCCGAGGACCACGCAGTGCAAAACAAGACCTTTCATTTCAGAGTCAGGTCTGATGTAAAACAACAGCCAACACCTGAGCCTCCCTGGTGGTGAAGGGGTTAAGTCAAGTCTCATCCAATGAAGCTGTCGGCAGCTACTGCAGCACAAGTTCAATCCCCAGCCAGGGAGCTTCCCACAGGGCGCAGCAGACCTCTCCTGTCTCCCCGCTGCTCCCCTCAGCAGTGGATTTCAGTGGATCCCTCTGTTCTGCTCCCCGCTCTGTCTCTGGTGAATCCTCTCACCCCCGCACCTCTGGCCTACACCCCAGCTCTTGTATGCATAATTTTTTTAAAAAGTTAAAAAAAAATCTCCAGTATCTGGTCAGTATGGAATTTAATGGAAAGCAGCCATAGGGCCATTACGTCAAGTTCAGATAGGCTCTCGCGCCCGGGCATCCAGTCCACAGAAAGAGGCTGCACCCGAGTCGTGAGAGCCACTGTCCCCGCCCCCAGGTGCTGGTTCTCAGCCCTGCCCGGTCCCGCTAGGAGCTGGCTTGGGCCTGTAGGGTTGTGGGTGTTTCTTCTCCCCAGGTAGTGCAAAGAGGAGCAGGCTGAACAGCAGGGACAAGCAGGAACAGAAGGGGGTCCTTTGGAAGAAACATCGCCTGGGGAAGAGAGCAATCGGTCTCCTCAAAGCCTTCCTCAAAGCCAGCTGTTCGCCCAGCCCTCTTTGCCACATGCACCTCTCCATCTCCGGGCGGGGCCCCAGCATCCTACCAGTGCTACGAACCCCTCCCAGACTGCAGTCACTGGAGTCCCTGCTGAGAAACACCTTTCGTGACCTCGCCAACTCTTAGGCCCAAAAGTCCAGTGTGAACCACACAGAATTCTACTCATTGGAAGAGAGAGTCAAAGCAGCATCGCCCCTGTTAAAAATGCATTACAGTCTGCAAGCCCTAGAAACCCTTAGCATGTCTACGTGTCCGTGGTAGGCAGGTAACACTGGTCAACAAATTCTTACAAAAGCCATGTTACTGAAATAAAATTAGTCATTTCCTATCAATCTGTATGCGCTCAACACGAATGTGACAGTCAATTCTAATTTTGGCTCTAGTTTTTTTGTAATCTGCAATAAACTGATGTTTAGATCACAAAATGCATGCCAATAGTAATAAGCCTACGGTTAATGCCTGTAAAAAAAATCAATTCCTAGACTACTTCTTAGATTTCTTTGCTGGTCTCTTGTCCAGCTGTTCAGGAATAGAATAGATGGAAGACAGTTTCCATTGTGCGAAAGCACAGCCTTAAGACTCAGTTTTGAAGAGTCTAGAAATAGTTTCCATTCTTGTGGGTCACGAGTGATTTCTAAGGCATTCATGAGGCCCTCAATATCAGAACAGAATAGCAGAGTACTTTCCTTTCTGAAGAAAGGCTCCAACTGCTGGTGGCGCTTTTGATAGAAAGTAATTGTGACATCTTCTTCTAGAAGAGTCCATGGTTAAAGTCTTGATCCTAGCAATTCTGCCTTGTTCTTGGATAAGTCCAAATCACGAACCAGGTCATTGAGTTCTTCCTGTGTTAGTCTGTGTGGGGTTGATGATGCACCACAGTGAAAATCTGGATCACTGCATGCTGATGGAACAGGAGAAGAACAGGTCGGCTCACCCTTGTCCTCATCAGATGAATCATATTATGCTGGAGGTTCTGGAATAGGAAGTCCCTCACCACGTGGAACTGGTCTCAATGCAGACAGAATGTTTGGGCAGACTATTCTCGACTTCTTTTGCTTCGTTATTCTGCCAGAAAGAGGAAGAACCAAGCAGAAGGAACAGTCTTTTATGTGGTTGCTTGGCTCTCTCCTCACCATGGGGACTGCAAACAGCATGGATAGTCTTTTGCCACTGAACCACTGTGAAAGCTGTATTGTACATGTAGTACAGTATATATGCGGGGCCCAAGGCTTGTATCCTAAGTAAACATGATAAGCCTTCTTCACTTGAGAAGTGATACTTTTCTTCTGGTTGGCAAATGTCACTTCCCCACAAATGGAGCAGAAATTGTCCATGCTATTAACACACTTTCAAGGCATGACTATTCTGTATTGTGCCTAAATGGATAAAATAATAACAGTTCTATGGAACAGTAGCTTAAACTGTCTCACACAAGTCTGAAATATTTTCAATGCTCAACCTTTCTGACAGGGCTTTTTATAGTGCACTGCTGACATCAGCTTACTTCGGCAGCCGCCTGGCAGTGGTCTTGCATTGCATCAGAAAATGATGCCATTAACTCTGGATGATGTGTGCATGATGGTATTATGCAATGCGATGCAATATTACATTATTCTAGGCTGATTTAGGATGTTGTTGCAGTCCTACTGGATAAATTTACATGGTAAAACACATAAAATGAATTACATGAAATATCTTCAAAACGAGAGCTAATAAAAAGTTTTCAGGGTTATACTCATGTTCACCACACCAAGATACTACAGATTAGGGCCTTTTTAAGTCAGTAATGATCTCGCTGTTGACCAGTATAACCGGAGGGCTGGCTGAATCGCTGCTGTCCCCAAGGTTCCAGGGTATTTACACGACACTTCCAGGACAGTGGAAAGATCCCGTCAGCTGTATCTACGCATGTGTGTGTCTACACATCTCTGTGTTCTTAACTAAGATGAAACCAAATATTAAACCAAAGATTGCAAGTGAGCTTGTAAGCCAAGAAAGTGAAACTCAACATGTTGAATTCCCAGTGGGAAAAGGTGTAGACAGGCACATGCAAACGGTCATGGTGGGAAAAAACATCTTTATCGCAGGCCTTTCCTCGGCTGCAAAGGAAAAAGGAGGGACGTGCCTTTGGTAACAGCGCACCCCAACCCAAGATCTGGAAGGGTGTTAGCAGCGAGCACCCACCAACAGGGCACAAGGAAGGCTGCAGCTCTCCCAGAGGTCAAGGGAAACACGGAGGACACCCTGCCCCGCCCCCCAGGCCGTAGGATGGAATGCAGACCCCAGGGTGCTCCTCCAGCCGCCCGTGAGTCATGCTGAATGCCCTCCCCCTTCCCGAAGCCTCCAACAATCTGCTCTGCTAAACATCCCCAGGAGCCAGGAGAGGCGGGTGCAGGGAAGTGGGGTGTCTTCCACGCTGCTGCTGTTTTTCATATTGATTCAGAATCAGCTTGTCTGCCACCCATCAGGCCCGCCCTCACCCTGGAGAATCAGAATAACTTCCCCAATGCAGTGCTCACATCCTCTGGGCTGAATATCCCCAGATCCTCAGGCCATCCTCCTTGGGGCCCAGCACTAAGTCCCTGTGATGTCATTAAGGATCTTGTTTCTCAAGGACGGGCATGGGGGTACCCACCCAATGGGGGGGAGGGGTTTCCCAAGCCATGACAGGTAGGCACAACTTCTCCACGGACCAATTTTAACAAATGAATTCTACACATGAAAAAAGAGAGGGGGCCTCCCTGGTGGTGCAGGGGTTAAAGTCACAGCGCTTATCAAGCTATCACCAGCCACTGCCACAAGAGTTCAATCCCCGGCCAGGGAGCTTCCCACATGGCGCAGCAGACCTCTCCTGCCTCCCCGCTGCTCCCCTCAGCAGCGTATTTCAGTAGATTCGCTGGTTCTGCTCACCACTCTGTCTCTGGTGAATCCTCTCACTACCCACATCTCTGGCCTACACCCCAGTTCTGTATGCATAAATAAAAAAAAATAAATCTTTTTTTAAAAGAGAGAGAGAGAGAGAGAGAGAGAGAGAGAGACAGCACATATACGTAGAGACCATCTCTCTGAATGCCCACAGAGGCGGCTTCATGCTGGGATTCAGACAACTGGAGATCCCTTTTCTAGGGCAGCTTCATTCTCCCTTGCAGGAAGCAGCTCTGTGAGGCTCATTCTCTTGTTTGCAAACGTGTCTACGAAATCACTCCCCCAGAAACAAATGGGCAGAGCCGGCCTGGGCAGGGGCAGGGAGGCCGACGGGCCGAGGACGCAGGAGGTGAGTGACGCGTAGCCAGAGAGCACGTTCACGTTCTTAAACCACATTTGATGGGTGTCCGCCCCGTCGCACTGGAACCCATCCTGAAGGACCTGCAAACCAATTGTCCACGGCTTTTTGCATTTTGAGGATTTCGCAGCCACATCTCCCTCTCCTGCTAGAGCCAAGCCGTTCTGTCAACTTTCCAAGTCTCCTCTGCCGTGTAGTATAAGACCCTGCCTCCCCCAAAGTTCAAAACCAGGTGACCCCTTTGTCTTCCTCAGCGACAGCTCTAGATATACCTCAGAGCTACAAAGACAGCAAGCGTAAGGAGGGGTGTTGGACGCTGGGGTAGAAACCCTCCGTCTACCAGGGAAAGGTGGTACTTGAAATGCTTTCCAAGGGCACCCGTCCCAGAGAAGTTATGGGCCACGGGGAAAGGTCGCCAGCTCTCCAAGCTGGCGGTGGGGGTGAAGAAAGCAGGGACTGCAGGGGCCCAGGCCTTGCCCACGTACTGTCTGCAGACGTGACTCGGCCCTGCCTGCTCCCGGCTCAGGAAGGGGGTCACCAAGAGCAAGAGGAGCCTCTGATGCCTCTGACAGAGTCACAGGATTCTCGTGCAGAAATGCCCGAGGCCGCGCGGCTGACTTCCCACTCACATCTGCACAATCAACACTGAATTGACTTAGAGCCTTCACTTCCTCACAGGCATTCAGATGGATCCAGGTCTCTCATCACCGTGCGCAAAGCATCATGTGTTCAACATGGCAATGCTCAGAAATGCCCACCACAGGGACAGAGCAACTTCTCGCTATTTCCTTTACGTTAAAAAAAATGCACCAGTTTATGATGGAGGCAATGAGATTCCTTAGCTCCCAAAGGTGGGATGACACAAATGGGAGGACCCAGATGTCCTCTTCAGACACAGGCAGGAGGGGGCCTCCTGGGATCTGCAGCCAAATGCGGCATCAACGTCCCAAATGACGAAATGAGTGGACGCTCATTTGGGATTTTTTGTTTTTGTCATGATGCAAGAACACTATTAAAGAAGACTACAGGGCCTCCCTGGTGGCGCAGTGGTTAAGCACTGCGCTGTGGAGCTGTCGGCAGTGGTGACGCGAGTTCGACACCCAGCCGGGGAGCTTCCCACATGGCGCAGCAGACCTCTCCTGCCTCGCCTACTACTCCCCTCAGCAGTGTGTTTCCCTCTATCTGCCTGTTCTGCTCTCCACTCTGTCTCTGGTGAGCCTTCTCGCTGCCCCACACCTCTGGCCTGTACCCCAGCTTGTATGCATAAATAAATAAACCTTTAAAAAGAAGAATACAGAAACACCTCTAATATACAAAGCAATAACTATTAAATTCAATCCTTATTTACCAGAATGACTAATCTATATGAATATCAAGTCAGCCATGACACAGATTTGAAAAAGAAATTATGGTGAAGCATGCCAGAAGATTCTGTATCAGATCCCTTCAAGTGAGATCCAGTTAGCACGGGCCCGGAGAGGAGAGCATGAGGGAAGGAGTCCAGCAGTGCTCAGCTGTTTACTTACCTTTAAGAGTTACCCAGTATTGTTTCCATTTCCTCCGAGCCACGAGCTCCAGCTTCCTTTCCTTCTGCAAAGTGACAAGGGGTTTGAAGAAGAGCCAGCCAGCTTTGCGGACCACACCTTGTTCCTTCTCGAAGAGCAGATCCAGTTGCTCCAAAGAGCTGAGGGACTCACTGCTGGTGTCCTCGGCTTCGCTCGACGTCTCTAGGTTCTCCGTGTTGGTCCTGCTCATTTCCAACTCTCGCATGAAATTCTCATAAATGTTCTGTCGGAGCGGATCGCTGCCAATCGCGTGAGCGGATTCACTTCTCTGGGACAGGATCTGAGCTGAGCCCCCTGACCACAGGGAAGCAGGAGCCTGGGAGGGCCCCTGCGTGTCCGCGTTCAGTCCATCTGAGCGGCTGTCGAAGTAATCACTGCCCTCCTTGGACCTCGGCTCCTGTGAGCAACGAGACGACCGGCCATCAGAGGTTAAGCCCGCCCAGAGCCTCCCCGCCCGGCGTGGCTGACGGTGGTGCTGCTGCTCTTTCAGCAAACACACACCTGAACTCACTAAATCTCCAAATCAGAAAGACTTGCACAAACAGTATCACCCCACCGTCCAAACCGATATATAGCCATGAAGCCAAGGGTTAAAAATGTAAGCAGAGGGCCTCCCTGGGGGTGGAGGCTCAGCCTATGAAGCTATCGCCAGCCACTGTGGCACGGGTTCGATCCCCGGGCAGGGAGCTTCCCATATGGCGCAGCAGACCTCTCCTGTCTCCCCTCAGCAGTGTGTCTCAGTCAATCTGCCTGTTCTGCTCCCCACTCTGCCTCTAGTGAATTCTCTCACACACACCCCACACCTCTTGCCTACACCCAGCTCTTGTGTGCATGAATAAATAAATCTTCAAAAAAATAAATGTCAGCAGAGTACCACTGATCATCCCAAGTCTTTCCCACGCTCAGCATCGAGACAGTGACCAGATTTAAAACACACTAGCGAAGATTTCGAGACAGCTTTTTCTTAGTTAATTGTTCATCACTGTCTTCCAGGAAAGAATTCATGTTCTTCCCATCTGTTTTCCTCCTGGATCATTTTAAAGCTAATTTAGAAAACTGCTAGTTCCAGGACCAGAGGGTGCTGAGAGAGAGGCTCAGTGTCCTGCTCACAAATTTCCCTGGTCTCCCCAAGGTCAGCAGAGTCTCGAGCCTGTCGCCATCTGCCCAGATCCACACGTGGGCTCTCCAGCACCTCCTTTTCCTACTTCAGATGGTAATGCCCAGCAGCTGGGACCCCTCGTGCACAGTGGCTAGTAACTCCTGTAACTGTTTTCCACGATTACTATTTTTTGACTTAATTTGAGAATGTATCTCATGAAAAGAAAATGCCATTCATCCCATAGACATGCTTTCATCTGAACACCTATTTTATTTCCACGATATGATTCTTAACTGTCACAAGACACTGACTTTCCAAACTCACAGCTCAGAGAGAGAAATCTGCAGAGATAAGGCGTGTGCTCATCTCTCAGCCACTCCTGGCCTTTCAGTGACATCTCCTGATCCGTTAAGTAAAGCTGAGGAACAACTGGGTCAAGGACCAGTGACTAAAGGTCTTCCTTTGAAAACTCCACTGTGTGGCGGGCTTTTCTTTGTCAGAAATGTCATCCAAACATCAAGTGACAATTACTTGCTATTTCTATAGGAAAATCATCAACGGAGAGTGCTTCCGAGCACCCGGGGGTTATAAACAACAGGGACCCAAACATAGCTGTCACTAATGAAAATATTGTTTTCCGCTTGTGTTGACACAGTGTCCCATAGTCATATTTATTTATACACGGATGCTGAAGCAAGAACAGAGCAAAGCAGCCAGTCCCAGTGAGTCACTTAGTCAGGAAACGTTCAAAATAGTTTAATGGTTTTTTTTTTTTTTAAGTTGTCACTTTGTTGCTCTTCTCCTAGGAGGTGAATGAGGACTTCTCCTTTGGCTGTATGAACATGACTTCAGCTGTGAGTCAGACCCTAAAACACAGCCCCGGTAAGAACTCCAACCCCAAAAAGCCCTGCCAGAGAAAGCCACAAGGGCCAAACCAAGGGCCAAGTTATGAACATTCCAGACGCTGGTATTCCTAAGAGGGAGACTGCACACTGTAGTTCTAGCTTATAAATGTTCATCTGTGGCAAAGCATGACAAGTTTTCCTCCTCATGAAATGGGAAAAGACTGTCTTGAGACCCCACACTCCCTCCAGCTCTCCCCCACCCTCCACCCTTTTCCTTCCTCATCATTACTGATTCTCACAATTTCTCAAGATTCTTTTTCAGTGGTGTGAGTTTTTGCACTAATTAATTTGCTTCCAGACTCTAACTCGTTAAAGTGGTTGGAGCCCTAGAAAGAAAGATTGCTCTTTAAAAAAAAAAAAATGGGGCCTCCCCAGTGGCGCAGCGGGTTAAAGCGCTGCGCTGTGGAGCTGTCGGCAGCGGCGAAGCAAGTTCGACGCCCGGCCGGGGAGAATCCCACATGGCGCGGCAGACCTCTCCTGCCTCGCCCGCTGCTCCCCTCAGCAGTGTACTTCAGTCGATCTGCCTGTTCTGCTCCCTGCTCTGTCTCTGGTGAACCCTCTCGCCACCCCACGCCTCTGGCCTGTACCCCAGCTTGTATGTGATGCAAGTTCGACGCCCAGCCTGGGAGAATCCCACATGGCGCTGCAGACCTCTCCTGCCTCGCCCGCTGCTCCCCTCAGCAGTGTATTTCTGATCTGCCTGTTCTGCTCCCCACTCTGTCTCTGGTGAACCCTCTTGCCACCCCACGCCTCTGGCCTGTACCCCAGCTTGTATGTATAAATAAACAAATCTTTAAAAAAAAAAAAGCAAAAATAAATAAATCTTTAAAAAAAAAGTCTACCCATCCTGGTAAGGCTTTCTGACTTAGTTCTACTGGCCTCACAGGCTGTGGGTGTTTGAGAGGATAGGAATTTGTTGCCTGATTGTAAATACATTGTCCCAATATTCGCTCCTGTGCACAGAGCACACTGAGTACATCTAAACCGGAACCCTGCCTTAAATTGCGTTAAGCAAAACAAAGGCATGGCCAAGAAAAGTGGCATACTTGCTGAGAAACCTCTTGTTCACCGTTACAAACTATCAAATGTGGGAGCATTGGACTTCGTAGGCCACTTAGAAGAAATCCAAAAGGGTTTATTAACTTAATATTCAATGACATTAAAGCAATTAATAATGTGGATCGACAACGCCTGGGCCGTGTAGCTAATAGGAAAAGCACGTTTGAGCCTTAACAGATTTGGCTTTGGACCTGGTTTCTCCACTAACTAACCCCGGACCCTCAGGAAGGACCCTCAAGCCCCTTGCGCTGGAGAGCTCAGGACCCCCTAGTGTTCAAATTCGGATCCTTAGATTCTAGCTAGTCCGTTGATAACGCGACAGGACTACAGATCACTGAGAAGTCTTGGGATGAGAGAGGGAGGCTCATGTCCCTCGGGAGGGCTGGGGAGCAACAGGAAGGGGGTCCACAGTGGGATGGAGTCCGCCTCTGACCAGAACCGAGTGAGACTCAGCAGAGCGGAGGTGAGCCCGGCGGTGGAGCAGGTGAGAATCTCTCTCCGCAGCAGGAGCTGCAGAGTGACTGATTCACCGCTGGGTCCCAGCAGGCAACAAGGACACGTAAGCCAGCAGGAGACACGCACCCTGTCCTGGAAGGACCAGAGAGAGTAGGGGCTTCGTCCCTGTTGTGGTCCACTGTTGTCAGCTGTTTAGGAAATGGGAGCTCAGAGACAGATCGCTGCTCTGTAGGGCTCAGCCTGCAGAGTCTGGGTAAGCACCAAGGAGCACGTGAGTGACTGTTACCTGCAGGCACGGTTACCTGCAGGCATCCGGGCATCGGGAGCGTTTTGTGGGGTCACTGATTGCCTGTTCTTAATCTCTGGATACACGAGGAGAAAAGGGCAACAAAGTATGGGTAGAAGGAGGGGTAGAAGGAGCGGTGTCCATCGTACAGACCAAGGACATAACTACGAATTTCCGAAATCTGAAGTAATCTACTCAGGGGAGTTTTTACAATATTTTCCACCCCTAAATCCTATAAAATCCTAAATCCTCTCTCTAGGATGGCTCAAGGGCAGCTCTGCTAACATCAATGGGCCACTTGCTTTCCCTTCAATGTATGACTTACAATGAGTTTCAAAAGACAAAAAAAAAAAAACTTTCTCCCTTCTATAAATAAGTAAAAGGAAAAAACAAACACCACCAACAACCTGAAACTTTAGCAATTGCCACCAGTTACCCAAAAAGATACATTCCTCACAGTGGCTAAGCCACTTTGCTTCCGTGTGTACACCATTTAAAATATTAGTCTCCTCTTTTAATTGTATCATTTTTATGGCGGTAACAACGGTTTCTAAAAAAAAATTTCTATATAGCATCATGGTTCTTATTTTATCAGCATTTATATATTTTTTCTAATATATTACTCATTCTGGGTTTATTTTTTTTCTTGAGGCAACACTGGTTTACATGTTACAAGCTGTGTGTGACTCAGAACAATTTCTTTTGCTATTCATGTTCTTAGGTACAAGAAGTCTTAAAAATCTGGCTCCAGACCATTAGCTCTCCCTACGAGGAGGGGCTGAGACTGGACACTTACAGGTCAGCTGGGCTTTGACATTCCCAGGTCTGGATATTCTAATTTCCCCAAACTAGTATCAAGTTCAGGAAGGCTACTCATCCAAAAATAACAGAAATATTCTTTGTCCTTCTTGCTGAGGCTTTCAGAGGGGATCTGGCAAAATTCTCAGAGAACCATTTCACTGGGGAATTCTTTCCCACCCTGGACCTTCCAAGAACAGTCTGGCCAGGTCTTGGTAATAGGGGTGCGCTGTCCACACAAGAGTAGGGGGCCAAGACCGCCCCTAATTCGCAGTAGGTTAAGAGTGAAAACGCACATCTGAAGCAAAAAAAAAACAAAAAAACAAAAAAAAAACCAGGAACCCCACACCCACAAACAAGCACCGGCCAAAGCTTCACTCTTGGCTCAAGGGAGCCCCCGCTCTCGCTGAGGCCCCGGCGGGGAATCTCCGCCCTGACGCGGTTCACTCACCTGCAGTTTCCTCTTCTTTCTGGAGAGGCTGCCCGTCCAGTCGCTGATGCGGCGCATTCTGGCTTTCAGGGTGTCCTTCTTGGAGGGGTCTTCGGTCAAGGCTTTGGATTTCCGGCACGGAAGGGTGAAGGAGGCATAGGGGCCAGGGGGCCCGGGCTCCCCGCGCTCCACGCGCGACGGCACGTCGATGTCCGAGGCGAAGGCCACGCGCGTGGAGAGGCTGGCCTGCCCGCCCAGGGAGGCGTCAGAGAGTCGGACGCCCACGGGGGGCAGGCCCCCCAGGGAGGCCTCTGGGTAGAGGTCCCGCAGGGAGGAGAGGGAGGCGCTTTGGTGGAAGGGCTGGGGGGCATCCCTGGGAGGGGAGCCGGCGGGGAGGCCCGGGTCCGGGGTGCCGGGGACCGGGTAGGAGCCCTCAGCCTCGCTGCCCTCGCCCACGGGACCCCAGGGCGAGTCGTACCAGGACGAGTCGGAACTCAGGGAGCTGCCCTTGCTGGAGCGCGGGCGCGAGCCAGGCGGCGAGGGGGCTCCCGCTGCGCGGGGGCCCGAGGTGGGCGAGAAGCGCAGCAGCTGCACCGGCCCGTCCGCGGCCTCCGCGGGCACGGGGCTGTGCGCGGCGCCCCCGGCGCTGTGGAACTCCACGCGCAGACAGCCGTCCAGCTTCCCCAGAGTCTTGATGAGCACCGTGGGGCTCCTGCGGGCCTCGCCAGGCGGTGTGGAGGCCACGCTCTCCTTCTCCCCGTAGCAGTGGAGGAGGTGGCCATTGCAATCTGCCAAGGTCACGGCGTTCCCCGCCGGCTCATGCCCCACGTAGTGGAAGCCGTTCTTGGGGTAGAAGGCAGTGCGGGCGCCCTGGAAATCCTTGCCCGGGGTGCCCGTCCTGAGCTTGGCGTGGGCACCGCCCTTGGAGGCTTTGCAGGCGGCTCCAGGCAGTCGCGATGCGTAAGGCTGATTACTCTTGAAGTGGGAAAGGCAACTTCGCGCCAGGGACCTGGACTTGCTGCTCGCTCCGCTGCCGCCGTGGGCCCAGCCGCGCCAGGACTTGTCATCTTTTGCATGGAGGCTGCGGATTTTCAGGGAGCAAGGCTTTTGCTGAGCACCGGTAATGGCGTTGCTGTGATTTTTGGATCCTTGGAGGGTGTACTGACTCTCAGAGTTCCCCATTTTGACCTGAATGAAGAACAGTAGTCTGAGTCAGTGCCGGTGACTTTGGGATAAAAGCATAATTAAAAAAAAGAAAAAGGCTCTAGGACCTCCCTGGTGGTGCAACGGGTTAAGTCTCAGCCTATGAGGCTATCCACAGCCGCTGCAGCACGAGTTCCATCCCCAGCCGGGGAGACTCCCACATGGCACAGCAGACCTCTCCTGCCTCGCCCGCTGCTCCCCTCAGCAGTGGGTTTCAGTAGATCTCCCTGTTCTGCTCCCCGCTCTGTCTCTGGTGAATCTTCTCACCCCCAACACCTCTGGCCTGCACCCCAGCTCTTATATGCATAATAAATAAATCTTTAAAAAAAAAAGTTCTGTAGGCGGGAAGGCCCAAGCCACCTGGGCATGGGCATGGGCTGACATAGCCCAGAGCCGGACATGAGCACATGAGCACTGTCCTCCTTGTGCAGACAGCAGCAGCCCAGTCGGCGAGGCAGCATCCCTATTCTAGGCCCCCGCCCCCAAACACAGCAGGCACCCGAGGCCGATTGGCAAGCTGAACTGGCAGAGTCAGCTGAGGCAGACACAGTTAGACCCGGCGTGGGAAGTTTTGCAGAAGAAACTGAGGGGCAGGAACCTTCCTGTCCACCTAGCACCGACTTCTCAGTGGCCAGAGAGCTCTATTTTCATGAGACAGAAGCCAGAGCTAACATCTCACCTACTCTCTGTGACTGTTGCTCAAAATTCACCCCACCTGGGCCTCCCCAGTGGCGCAGCGCGTTAAAGTGCAGCGCTGTGGAGCTATCGGCAGTGGCAATGTGAGTTCGATGCCCGGCTGGGGAGATTCCCACACTGCCAGCAGACCTCTCCTGCCTCACCCGCTGCTCCCCTCAGCAGTATATTCCCATCGATCTGCCCGTGCTGCTCCCTGCTCTGTCTCTGGTGAACCCTCTCACCATCCCACGCCTCTGGCCTGCACCCCAGCTTCTATGCATAAAATAAATTTTAAAAATCTTAAAAAAAAAAATTCACCACACCTGTAATCCCAGGGCTTCAGGGAGCAGGAACACCCCAGAAGAAGTCCTCAAAAAGCAGGATGAGATGGGGGTAAGAGGAAGCCCTCAAGTAGGACATAAAAGCTCTTAAACTAATCTCTAACATTTTTCTAAGGACTTTAAGGGTCCTCACTTAGGATGACGAAGAGAAGAAGGCTGAGAAACCCTCAGGGATGAGGGGAGCTGAATGGCGAGCTCACGTGTGCGTATCTGAGGAAATGGCTGTGTTCCTTCCTCCCCTCTCAGGCCCCAGCAGGTCCACCTGTTCAGCCAAACTCACAATGACATCTGAACCAGCCCTTCCCTGCGCCGGTTTCCTTCTAACTGTATCTCACCATTTGGGGCAACTCAGAGATGCTTCCAGGTGTTCCTAAACCTATTCAGTCAGTTTTCTTTTTTTTTTTAAGATTTATTTTTTATTTATACGTACAAGCTGGGGTACAGGCCAGAGGCATGGGGCAGCAAGAGGGTTCACCAGAGCCAGAGCGGGGAGCAGAACAGGCAGATCAGAAATACACTGCTGAGGGGAGCAGCGGGCGAGGCAGGAGAGGTCTGCCGCGCCATGTGGGATTCTCCCTGGCCGGGTGTCGAACTTGCGTCGCCGCTGCCGACAGCTCCACAGCGCAGCGCTTAACCGCTGTGCCACCGGAGAGGCCCCGATTCAGTCAGTTTTCAATTTTATTTTTTATACCTAAGAATGCACAGCCACAAAGCCCAAGTCACTAAACTGGCTCTCCAGGGGTGGCAGGTATCAAAGGCATGTACAACTAACACTCACAGGACCAGGACTCCCTGGTGGCTCAAGGGGTTAAGTCTCAGCACTATGAAGCTATCAGCAGCCATTACAGCAAGAGTTCGATCCCCAGCCAAAGAGCTGACCCACATGGTGCAGCAAATCTCTGTCTCACCCACTGCTCCCCTCAGCAGTGTATTTCAGTAGATTGACCTGTTGTGCTCCCCACTCTGTCTCTGATGAGTCCTCTCTCACACACACACCCCACACCTCTGGCCTGCACCCCAGTTCTTAGGTGCATAAATAAATAAAAATAAACCTTTATTTAAAAAAGAAGACTCAGGACCAAATAACTAAAACATCACCCTCTCATTACCTCAGCCACAGTCTCACAACCCGGCCGGAACCCCTGCAGGATTTCCCTGCAGTCCAGTCTGCTCTGGGGGAGACTAATGGTCAGTCAGTCAATCTGCTTCACAGGGTTCCGCGAGCAAGGCAGCATGTTTAACACGTTGGGGGAGAGAGTCCGTGAAACCATCCTAAAAAACAGAAAGAGGAAAACGCTGTCAAACCTTTCACAGCAAGTTTCCCCAAAGGTTCCCCCCAAAGTGACAACGAACGTGTCCCTGGCCATCCTTGTGGACAGTTTAGGGACACAAGCAGACTGTCTCCCCACACACGGGGGGCAGAGCAGTGAGGGGTCAACGGTGACTTTCTCTCCTCTTTTAAAAAAAAAGCAGCTGTGATTGTGATAAAATGCACACAACAAAATTCCTCATTTTAAACATCTTAAAAATATACAGTTAGTAGTGAGAGATACATTCACCGTTATACAGCCCATCTCCAGAGCTCCTGCAGAACTTTATAATGCTCTACACTTGTTAAAAGGAACTCCTCTCTCCCCCCAACCA